>CAIGRH010168801.1:0-17843 GCA_903798295.1 Fraxinus nigra | reverse complement strand
AAAAATTGAATTTCTAGTAAACCATTCATAAGGTGACATGTGTACAAAATATTTATCACAACAAAAAGGTGGTTCTAATCCTAATACGTGATAGTGATGACAACTTGACTTT
The DNA here is from genome assembly GCA_903798295.1 of Fraxinus nigra. NCBI lineage: Eukaryota > Viridiplantae > Streptophyta > Magnoliopsida > Lamiales > Oleaceae > Fraxinus > Fraxinus nigra. The sequence goes on along the minus strand of CAIGRH010168801.1, from coordinate 17,731 downwards.
AAATAGAATTCTAAAAAATAATAATAATCTCACATCCATTCACGTGACTATGCTCATCCCAATTTACTTTGAGTGTGTTTGGTTGAGATTAAAATCGGATTAAAATTGAAAAATGAGCCGTTATTGTTGACTTTTATTTGTTCGGTCGTACTTAAAATTCAATTAAAATTGAAAATATAATCGTTATTTGGTCTCATTCGACTAATAAAAGTCAACAATAACGGCTATTTTTTCAATTTTAATTCGATTTTAATCTCTACCGAATACGCCATTTGATTTAAAAGTAAATAAATAAATAAATTACAATTTCTTTGAACTTTAATATCTTGAGGCTAACTTATCCGAATTAACTTTTTCTCGAGCCTAATTTACATGATTAATTACGAGCTATTCAAGAAGACCCATATTGATATACTTTTAGTCGCTTTAACAATATCTAAAAATTTAGCTCAAAATTTGAAGTTAATACATATATTACTTTAGTTCCTCAACTTTTCAAAATAATATAAATATAATATATAGAATAAATAATTTTTTTCTAAAATTTTCGGGGTGTTACACATTTGCATTAATATTGTTGTAATTTATTTATCATTGTTCAATTGCTGGGTACTCCTTTTCCATCTTTGTACTTTTCTCTACGTGAATTTTTATTTCCCTGTAAGAAGTTCATTTACTGAGTTCTCTTATTTTCTTCTTCAGATTTGTACTTTGCTATACACATGAGAATTCTTATCCTGTAAAAGGTTGATGTACCGAGTTTTCATTATTTTCTTTTTTAGATTTGTTTATTCAACATATCGATGCCATTTTTATGTTTCTAAACCTCTCTATGTAATGAATATTCATTTAAGGTTCCGAAGAGTGGGATGGGCCGATTTATGCTTCTTGTAGAACTGAATACTGCATTTCTGTGCTTTACAATGAAATGAAGATGATTAATATTCAATTCCTCATGTTGAAAATTTGTTAAACTTACTGGGTCCAGTAAGTATCTATGTTAATTTCCTTTGATTCAATGGTGTTTTCATCTTTTCAATTTTATCTGCAGGCTATGTGTTTGAAATATCTTCGCCCAGACAGCGAGCTTCAAGACTGTGCTCTCCAGGTCATGGACATGCTTCGTTCAGATACATCTGTTGATGCTCAAGCACTGGTATCCTGTGATATATTATGTGGCTTTACGACAATGCTATCTTTTCTCGTAGATACTATCTTTACATTTGTGTGATATATTCATCATATCATGGCCATATTTCTAAAACGTATTTGTTGTATTATACTTCGTATTTCATGATTGGAAGACAGAATAACAAATTGGAGCTAATAAGCAAAGCATGTGTAAACAAGAAAAAATCTTTAAAATACGAATCATAATTACAGTTGAATAACAAAAAATTGGACATATTTTTGAAATATGCTGGCACTAAATTGAAACATTAATGGTGCATGGAATTCAGTCATTTTTATTTGTGATAAGTTTATCTTTAGTTGTTGGCAAAGTAGTGTTTTCAATGCAAGAACCATTTAGTGGGTTTTAGTTCTTTGTCCATGGACATCCTAAGCATCAGGACACACGGTTGCATGTAGTTAGTTCACATGTTATGAATCATCAGTGTCTTTTTCTTGAGAACCAGACAATGCTATTACTCTTTGGGAAAATTTCAGAGACTGTGGGCTGAAATTGGACGCATCTCTTTTACCAGAAAAGGAAAAGAAGACTGAAGGTTTTTCAATTGATGTCCTAACCATATATTAATTTTCCTATACACCCTGTTACCCAGACAGAACCAGATTTAGATGACCACAATATAAGACATTATGGTTCTCCTAAAAGAGAAGCATTTTCTAAAAGGCTTATACACTGAACAGAACTCCGAAAAAATATTTAGATATATATACTTTATCTTTTCCAAAACCTTTCTTGTCCATATCTGGAGCTGATTAATAACCCTTTAAATGTGTGGTTACATTGAAATAGTAATCATGATGACATCAGCCAAAGTATATTGGCTTTTCATTGATAGAAATTGTACATATATTTTTCAGAAAAGAATTAAATGAACCATGCTATATATTTTTCACAACTGGGTATATAAATAACTTAAGAATGAAATCATCATAAGGATCTCTGCATATTTCTCTCTCTTATCAAATGACTCAGATATCTTGATGATTGGTGTGTCTGCTAAAGCTTTTCTTCCCCCATAGTTCTTTATTTTTATATTTTTTCCTGAGCAGTAAAATATCATCCCAATACTGTGCATTTTTTAAATATTTGGAACATGATACAAAATTTGCCAGTTCCCCACGGTATGCCCGAATTCTTTTTGTTTCACCATGATCCTATCACAAGGGTATTATAAATCTTCAACAAATGACTATTTTTCTTTTCCCCTATCACTGGACTCCTTCCCCCGCCTTTCACCATCCCTTATATCAATCCCATTTTTTAGTATTAGTGTGTTTGGGAGTTTTTTTTAAAGCTCTAGTTAAAAAGAAAAAAACACTAATTAAAATAATAGTTGTTTGGCTGCAATCAACAAGTTCTTGTTGACAGAAAAAAAGGAAAAACAATTTTTTTAAAGCTGATTAAGAGAAGCTCAAATTCTGAGCTTCCTGAAAAAGCTCTACATTCTACAGGAAATTTAAATGCTCAGTTGATGAAATGTTTAAATTAACAATATTATCTTTATTATTTTAATAAAATGTCTAATATATACAATTTAAACCCTACACATCAATATTTGAAAAAAAAAAATTATTAGACTCCTAACCCTACACACACAATGACATCTTTTGATTTTTTTTTTTTTTCCCCATCAAAAATTCAAAAAAAAAAAATATTACACCCCAAACCCAACACACACAATGCCATCTTTTGATTTTTTTTTTTTTTTTTTCAAAAAAGTCTAAAATGCCATTTTGTTGCTAATAAAAATATTTGACAAAATTTTAATTAATTATTACTGAGATTCCTAGTGCAAATTTGTTTGGTAAATTCGTATATTTGTTGGTACACGCAAAGTGAAAAAAGGATACTGCATACTTCATAGATCATCAAAAAAGATATGGTGAAATTTTTAAATTGATTAGGGACCTACACAAAATGTATATTATTTAAACAAAAAAATTTAAATAACGTGATTTTGTACTAAAATAATTGTGCCATGATAATGTTATTGAAATATATTTTTTAATAGATTTTAGGATATAATAAATATTTAATGTTTAGTCAAATAAATATGTAGTATGTACAAGTCAGAAATTAAAAAAGTACTTTTATTGTTAAGTTGTCAAACAATCAATTCAGTGTTCACAACACTTTCCTATCGCCAACTTAACGGTCAAAAACTTGGTAAAAATGGTGTTCTTCAAAAAATGTTGCTCATGAAAGCACTAGATTTAAAAGCTCTACTGACAACAATTGTGCCAAACGGACCTTTAGTAGCTGTTAATGTAAGAAAAGAAAATGAAGTCTGAGGTTAAACAGTTTGTCTGAATCAACTGATCTTTACTCGGTTAATGGATGAAATGAAGACTTAAATGGGTAGGTTTTCCATTTTCAAACTTGTATAATGCTCTCTGAAGATGAACTACCATGTTTGGGTCTACAAACCTTTATTGAATTTTTTACAACTTCTTTCTGTCCTCTCCGCATGGTAAAATGTTTGGATCTATAAACCTTTATCGAATTTTTTATAACTTATTTCTATCCTCACCACATGGTAAATATGTCTGTGCATCTCAATTTTTTGCATTCTGCAAAATAAAGCTCCTGATTTATCTCTTGGTGGTTTGAAGGCTTGTGTTCTATACGTTCTGCGAGTAGGTGTAACCGATCAGATGAGCGAACCTACTCAGAGAGGCTTTTTAGTTTTTCTTGGCAAGCAGGTATTTTTCTACAGTAACCCTATTTTTCTCTCATCCTTTTTGTAGTTCTTTTGACACACTAAATTTTCTGTTTTCATATTTTGGTGCCTAACAAGGACAGTTTTTGCAGCTCCAGTCTTCTGATTCCACCCCTTCTATGCGGGTTGCTGCTTTACGTACTCTAGCATATGTGTTGAAAACATTGGGGGAGGTGAATCATTTTGGTTGCTTTACTTCTAGCTGCATCATGTTGAAAGTCTCTGTTGTAAAATTGTTTGCTCATTGGTCACGGAAAAGAATTCTCCAAATATATTGGGCACCATACATGACTTGTGTTTGTCAAAAGTATTATCTTTTTTGATTTTGATTTACTGCAATTTTTCTGATAACAAATAGGGGGCTGAACTCTGCTCCCATCCCCTAGGATTTGGGGATCATAAGGAAAAATATTAGAAAAAATTTTGTTTTTTTGTCAACAAGAATACCGGCAAAAGCATTACAAACGGATAATTTCTTGTATTTGCATACTTTCATCCAGAAATATCTTCATTTTTACATTTTGAAGGATCCACATGGTTTTTCTCATGTAAAGAAAGCTGCATTTCTATATAATAATGAAGTATTTGCTGCTCAAATTGATTCCTATGTATCTACAGTTTTTAGGAAACATGCCTTTTTTGTTTTTAATATAATTTTACAAGACGGAGAAAGAGATTCACGCCTAATAACTGTTCTTGCTGGTTCTGGTTTACTCATTTTTGGTACATAGGTGTTTTGCACCCTCAGATTCTACTGGAATCTCTTTGCAATTCTACTTGATTTACTTGTTTCATTCCTCTAAATTAAACAAGAATATAAAATATGACTTTGATGAAATATTTACTGTCATTTAATGTTTCTATCTGGGACCTCTTTGCAAGTCTACTTGATTTACTTGTTTAAGTCCTCTAAATTAAACAAGAATATAAAGCATTACTTTGATGAAATACTATCTTTACATCATTTATTTAATTATAACAAGTTTACTGTTACTCTGATCAGGTAATGATAATGCTTCAGTATGCTCATTGCAGGTTCCACTTGAATTCAAGGAAGTTCTTGATGACACAGTTGTTTCAGCACTTTCCAATAATTCACAATTGGTAGGCTTCTGATTTTTTGGTCTTTCATTTTGAAAATAAATGTTCAAACGCCTCTTAACTTTAAAGTAAATAGATAAATTTATAAAAATGTGGTCATTTTCCAGTGCCCTTGCTATTTTAGTGAAATTTGATGAATACCACCTTCTATAAAAAGTTCGTGCATGAACCAAAAATTGGCAAGCACACGTTCCCCTGTGAATGCATTAATCTGGTAACTGAAAAACAAAAACTCTCTTCCCTGCAGGTTTGTTTATCTGTCACATCCCACTTGGAGTTTTAGAATTTTCGAGATCTTGCTTCACTTAGGATTCAGAGTTCTATTTTTGCTGTTATGAAATATTTTCTTTCTTTTAGGCACACCATCTAGCTGTAGATGCTTTTCGACCAGCTCATTACACTTGAAACACCCATGCTTGCTATGGTCACAGATCCTCTGTATCTACTCTATATGAATGATTCTCCTTTCAATACTCTTACAATGATTTAATTGGAAATTACTTGCATTGGACTGAGCCAACTGGAAGTAGGTTTGCTGGTATTGTGTGTAACCTCTGTTTTTGCGAACTCTATAGATATGATAGAATGAATTCTCTACATGTGTTTCCACTATTATGAGTTTGTTTTGGATGAGAATTTGGAAGGGTCTTTGGTATGGCACAGTACCTGACCAGGACCTTAGCATGAGCTATTGAGCTAGAAGTGGAACTGGACCAATTGCATCCAATCCTTGTCTGGGATAGTGTAGGTGGTAGAAAAGGTCTTGGATTATAACAGGACTTCTTCATGATTGTTGAGGTGTTGAATACTGGAGATTTGAAGGGACAATGGACATCGAGATGGAAGAAATGGCATTCTCATTTCTTGGGTTCTCTCCATCCCCCAGTCACAGAAAGTGGAAAGCCATTTTTTTTAATTCATATTCTTCTTGATTTTATTTTCGTTTCTTTGGAAAGATTTCGTAATTAAGCTTTGTATCTTACGAGGCTTATGTCTCTTTTCACTATCTGTACACATCACATGGACAAGTGTTGGCACCTTAGATGGAACTTCTATTTTCTGTTAGGGAGGAAGGTCACTCTTCTGTTTTCTGCAAAACAACGTGGCATAGTATTGTCGTAGTTGCTTTGCATCCTTTACTCTTGATGCATACATCTCTTCAAAATTTGTCACTGATTTGCTTTTATATTAACATCATTGCAAGTGATACTATTTTTAGGTACGACATGAGGCTGCATTGACACTTCGTGCATTAGCCGAGGTTGATCCCTCCTCTGTTGGTGGCTTGATTTCTTATGCAGTGACAATGCTTAGTGCAGCGAGGGAAAATGTGTCCTTTGAGAAGGTAAACCTATGAATGCTCTTTCTGCCTCCTGTTTGAATAAGCTGGTCATCTTATTCACGTCCCATTGTTTCCATTTGCAAATAAGGTGTAGATTGTCCTCTTTCATGATTTTCTGCATTTATTCCTTGCATCACACGTTTCTTTCATGTGCATGGAATTTAGGGATCTAATTTGAAACGGGAGCTTGATACTCTGCATGGACAAGCTGCAGTTTTGGCAGCATTAGTGTCTATTTCACGGAAGTTACCTCTTGGGTATCCAACAAGGTAATGCTCTTCAGATTATCCCTCTCCTTCTTTCCATTGCTTTAAATAATTATTACACAGTCTCATATCCCAATAATAGCTAACCAAGAGGGGGGTGAATTGATTTTTTAAACTTTTCCGAAAAAATAATAAAAGTCAAGCACGTAATAACTAGATAGATTAATTCAAATAATAAGTACAAATATGAAAGAAACAAGTAAAGAGAGAGAGAATGCAAACGATATAATTATAGAGGTTCGATCCAATGCAATGATTTACGTCTTCTGTTACCAAGCTTTCCGGCACGAGCAAGACCAATTTCACTATGTTCATGGACTTGTGGTGCAATTCAACCCTTTACAAAGCTTTCGGTGACTTACAAACAAGGAGTACCGATCCTTATACAATGTTGAGCATTACAGGACCTCAACACGATCCACAAGTTTAAAGAAAATTGATTTTACAAATTGAAACTTTTCTCTTAATGATATGATCACAATTAAGTACCAAGAGAGAAATAGGCTAACACTTTAATAAATATCAATGAATGAAACTCAAGTGTTAGATGAGAGAACTTTAATGAAAAAGATGATTTTCAAAAGTTGATTTAATCAATCCAAAGTTTTCAAAGTAAATATTTGAACAATTAAAAATATGTAAGCTCAAAGAGTTTTGCTCAATTAATTCTCAATTTTGTGCTTTTCAAGAATGCAATTTGAATGCAAGAAGTAGAGGTATTTATAGAGTTCAAACCGTCAAAAAAATCTGGGAGTTTGGATGACCGTGTCCGGTCGACTATCTCTTATCCGGATGACCAACATAGCCGTTTGTAAAGAAAAATAAGAGGTTAGAATGGTCAAATTTTGGACCGTTGGAAATTTTCGGTTGACCGCCTCTCTCGGCCGGTCAATCGCCGGACATTTTGGTCTTTTCCATGTTTTGCCTCCGTTTGTTCCGATTTGAAGGTTTTGAAAAGTATGGACTTTTAGAGTGTATTTTTAACTGACTTTTCAAGATAAAAAGTGTTTTAAAAGTCCAAATATCATTTTTACAAAACATTTTTACATTTAATCAAATTATTGTATCCGAATGACTTTTAATGCACAAAATTGTTTTTAATGCTTGTAGGGGTTTTGAGCTTAAGCATTCATTGCCATATATCAAAGTGTTAACACCTTTACATTTTAGCTAAGAGATCAAGCATTTGATCTTGATTCGAAATTCGGCTCTTAAGATCTTGAATGTGACTTCGATCTTGACTTCCTTCATAAATCCGATTTGTGATGATAGCTTTTGTTGGAATTTGGGTGTGATTCGGATTCTTTTGTTGAAGTGTTTGAAGTATTGAAGAATTCTAATTGAAGTGCACGTCATAAAAAATTCAAATTTGAAATACTATTGGAATCCTATGTTAAGTTGAAGTTCTATTTTGGATGCCCATTGGGAGTTGGAAATTGGTATTGAACTTGAAGAAGAGTTTAGAATGGAGAAACACCTTTTGGAATCAATTGGAGGATTTCTGCCACGATGCTGTTATATTAACAGTAAGCGCTAGCCCCAACGCCTAGGCGCTCGGGGTGTAGCGCCTAGGCGTTACCGCTCTGTTCCATTTTTTCGATTTTTTTCTCATTTCGTTTTGGATTCGATTTTTTGGCATCTTACTTCATCAACAACTCTACTAAGAGGGTTTGGTCGTCCCCTACATGTCTCAAGAAATATTAGGCTTTTTATACAATTTTGCAATGTGAGAAAAATAGATTACTAGAATTATAGGATTCATTGTAATTATCTATTTTCTCCATTATTATTGAGTCAATAAAATTCAATTTATCTGCCATATATTGTCTTTCTTATTCTTTCCCTTGATCAAATACTTTATTATTGTGCCATATAATTTCAATATCTCGATTCGGTGGTTGGTTTTATAATAAGTTGTATCGGAGCTATTCTTTTATCTTGTTTGTTTTGTAACAGCTTTTGATCTTTTGACTACCATTGATCACTTTTTCATCGTATGCGTTGAATGACTATAATCACTTAAATTTAACTTGTTAGTAAACAAGATTAACTTGTTTGTTATAATCAAAACTTTGAGATTTTAAATTAACCATAGGTCAACAATTTTTTCCTTTTTGATTATGACAAACAAAAGATGATTTACAAAGTAATATTGAACAATTGATAAGGAATATAAATCTTAAATTTTGCATGAGATCCATGTATTCCCCCTATCTTTACAAACCAATAGCCAAACATTTTAAATCATATGCTTATTAATGCAAGCATTTTCGATGTTCATATTTTCATCAAGCATATTATAAGCATTTTCAAGCGTCATATTTTCATCAATCATATTATCTCATACTTTCCCTCTTTTGTCATAAGCAAAAAGATATATCATTTAAGAGTAAAACACAACCATATGAAGTAATATAAGTTTTCCCCTTAAGTAAGCACATGAAGTCGAAATGCAAAATATAGGATACTGCATAGATAGGTCAAAGCATAAGTTTACGATAGGTAAGGATACAAAGAAGTTAGATCAACATAAAGACTAAAATACATATGCATAAAGTCACATCTAAGACTCCGGAGGAGGCGGTGGTAGAAAGAGTGCATTGAATCGAGCATAAAAAACATTTTGTTGAGCTTGCATTGCCGTTTGTTGAGCTTGTAATGCATCTTGTTGAACTTGCATATAGTGAAGCATCCCGCCAAGCCCGTCGACGAAGGATGTAAGTGAATTGATGCACCCGTTGAGAAGATTGTAGTGATCCTCGGTAAAAGTAAAATTGTCATAGGGTAGAGGAGGACTCGATCCCGAGATGTCATGAGGAGGACTAGGAACATGTGGTACGTCTTCCTTACGATTATTTTCGATGTCGTCTTCATCTCCTTCGAAGGTCCCGAGTCCATATCAAATCCCTTAGTACAGGCCACCCATTGCCCATTCTCCTTGACAATTTTCATGTGTTTAAAGAGTACAAGTATTGGAGGGTGTTTGTTGAGGATTAAAATTAGATTTTTTTGAAAGGTATTTTTTTTTAAAGGTGATTAAAATTAGATTTTTAGTCTATTGTGATAGAAGATTTTGAAATGTGTGGTTGAAAAGATGTGGGACATTTGAAAGATGTGGTTAATATTGATTGTTTGACTTTGACTTAAAATCAAATCAAATTTTAATCTGGCCCAAACAGGCCTTTGATAATGTCGGTGGGACGGAGTGAAACGAAGACCTCATCATTTAGAGGGATTTAAATATGTTTAAAAATTTTAGTAAGAAACATGCCGAAGGGTAAAACCTTGATGTGAGTAGCGGAGTGGACGATTTTCATGTGACCAATGACAATTGTTGGAAAATCCAATTTTCGCCTAACTGAAAAGGAATCAAGAAGGAATAGGTCAAAGTGAGTAACTTCACCAATATTTTCCTAGGAAGGATAACGTGGGCAATGATAATATGTAAAACTTTACAAGGTAAAGTAAGTTAGTTTGAACTAAGTTTTATTGGATGTCCAAAATTTTTCCGGCTACTACGACATGCAATGATAGGATTATAATCGTCACAGGTTGAATGAGTTATATGACAAAATATTTGATTCACACATTCTTCTAGCTCGAGGAGAGAACGCACAAGGGTTTTGGTAATTGATCATTTTTCCTTTTAGAAAACAAGAAATGCTACCCGTACGAGGAGTATAAACCATATTTTTGTAAAAAAATTTCGTAAGCTTAGAATATGCATAATTCTTCCAAAGATGCAATTGAGATCCAACCCATGCTTAGGAAAAATTATCCACATGAAATGCAGGGACTTGAAGAGTAAATTCCGCAAAATTTACGATCTTACCTATAAGGAGGGGTGATTTATCAAAATGATTTTCCGGCACCTTGGGTTCGTCCTCCGATGAAGTTGGAAACCTCACCCTCCTTGGTTTTTTTTCCGGTATTTTAACCATTGACATGATAAAAAAATAGAAGGAAAATTTGGAAGGCGGTCGACCGTTAAGGTGAGAGAAACTAAATTCTTACCAGAAGAAAATGGGATTTTAAGATTTTTGAAGAGAAAAAGTGACGAGTTTTTGAAATCTTGAAGATTAATGGAGGATATGGTGAATTTGGAGGTAGATCTATGTAGAAGAAGGAAAGTGAAAAATGAGAGATGGAAGAGATAAAAACAAGTGGAATCCCGATGTTTGATCGACATGCCTCCTTTTTTTTCTTTTTTTTTAGGAGGGTTTCAAACCAAACTTTTTGGTTTTTTTTTTTGGAACTGGATTTTTCTTGTATTTTTTTTAAACTTAATCAAACATAAAAAAAATCAAGAACGTATAGTATGAATTTAATTTAACCATATATTTCGAACTCATCAATAATCCCTAATCCTCTTCGAATATGTGAGAAACGATCAAGCGCTAGAAGACCAAGGAGGGGCAGGTTGGCAGCTTCTTCATGGGAGGACGAACCCGAGGTATCGAAAAATCATTTTGTTAAATCACCTATCTTTATAGGTAAGACCGTAGATTTTGCGGATTTTACTGTTCAAGCCCCTGCATTTCATGTGGAAGAATTCTTCTTAAGCATGGGTTGGGTCTCAATTGCATCTATGGAAGAATATACATATCCTAAGCTTATGAAAGATTTTTACAAAAATATGGTTTATACTCATCGTACGGGTAGCATTTCTTGTTTTCTAAAAGGAAAAAAGATTACAATTACCAAAACTCTTGTACGTTCTCTCTTTGAACTAGAAGAATGTGCGAATCAAATATTTTGTCATATGACTCATTCAACCCGTAATGATTACAATCCTATCATTGCATGTCGTAGAGTGACCGAAATTTTTTTGAACATCCAATGAAACTTAGTTCAAACCAACTTACTTTACCTTGTAAAGTTTTACACATTATCATTGCCCATGTTATCCTTCCTTGGAAATGTCACGTTGATGAAGTTACTGGCTTCGACTTATTCTTTCTTGATTCCTTTTTAGTTGGGCTTTTTTAGTTGGGCAAAAATTGGATTTTCCAACAATTGTCATTGGTCACATGAAAATCGTCCACTCTGCTACTTGCATCAAGGTTTTACCCTTCAACATGCTTCTTACTAAAATTTTTAAACATTTTTAAATCCCTCTAAATGATGAGGTCTTCGTTTCACTCCGTCCCACCGACATTATCAATACTCATACTCTTAAACGCATGAAAATTGTCAAGGAGAATATGTAATGGGTGGCCCGTACTAAGGGATTTTATCCGGACTTGTGACCTTCGATTTTACCTTTCGAAGGAGATGAAACCACCGCCTCTTCCAGAGTCTTAGATGTGACTTTATGTATATGTATTTTAGTCCTTATGTTGATCTAATTTCTTTGTATCATTACTTCTCGTAAACTTATGCTTTGACTTGTCTATGCAGTATCCTATATTTTACATTTTTCGACTTCATGTGCTTACTTAAGGGAGAAAACTTATATTGTTTCCTATGATTGTGTTTTACTCTTAAATGCTATATCTTTTTACTTATGATAAAATGGGGAAATGTATGAGATGATATGCTTGATGAAAATATGATGATCAAAAATGCTGATGATATGCTTGATGAAAATATGATCATCGAAAATGCTTGCCTTGATAAACATATGTTTTCAAGTGTTTGGCTATTGGTTTATAAAAGATACGAGGAATACATGGATCACATGCAAAATTTAAGATTTATATTCCTTATCAATAGTTCAATATTACTTTGTAAATTATCTTGTTTGTCATAATCAAAACTGAGGTTTTAAATCAACCATAGGTCAACACAATCTCCCTAGATGTCCATGCTTCTTATGTAAAGCATTAGTAATTCTTGAAAGCAATACATTACACGGTGCTCTAGTTGCTATGTGAGATAGTCTCCAGCCTACCAAAAGTCTCTTAGTTTTCTATGCAAAGTTAATCAGTATGTCATCCTGTGTCTTTGTGCTTTGGACAATCTTGATATGCAATTATACAAACTGATTTAAGCTACTTAACTTTGGATCATAATTGGATCTGAATAGAAAAACTCTGGGTTTAGAAATGATTAATTGCGTGCAAAAGTCCAATAGAGTAGAACTTCTGTTCATACATCGATGATTTTGAAAATGTATTATACTTTTCCCTTACGATGGAATGAAGTGTCCCGGTTCTTGTGTAATAGTTCTATCCTAACATAAACCTCATAGGGCAGTAGGACAATGATTCATCTTATCAGGCACATAGCTTAACACATATCCTGACCCACCTAGCTCATCTGAATTTCTTATTACCTCATTTTAAAGATGTAGGTCCAATGTGAATTTCACTTGTCTTCCAAAAGATAGCAGGAAAAATTTCACGTGTCAACCTTTTAGTTCTTGTGTGTCAGAACATTTGCAGTGACCCATCCCGTTAATTCCCTTCACAAGAATACCTCAGACCCTCCTAAATTGGTTTTAGAACACTACTTCTCTTTGCTCATCAGTATTGCCTGTCCATACGTACCCTTTTACCCTTTTCCTATACCATCCTGAGTCTCAGTCTTGCCATGTTTGTTTACATTAATCTCCAACTTGAGACAGCTCAGTTAACATGCCATGGGGATTCAGAATTAGTAGATAAAATTGAGCTGTCATAGACTCCTCTCAAGAGAAAAGTGAGGAGTTTTCTGTGCTACTTGATTGGGATATGCCATTATCTTGTTTATAGTGACTGTTCGCTTCAAATGTTTCTTCTGGTCCAGTTCTTTTTCCTTTTTTTGAGGGTGTGGAGGGGGGCATGATGTCGCAAGCTTAGTAATTGAGCTGTACTTTGTTTATCTAACTATAATTTCATCCTGACATTTTTTGTAATTGTGTGTTTTTTTTTTTTTTTTTTTTTTTTTTTTTTCTTCTGGGGTGGGGTGGATGCAGATTGCCCGCATCCATACTTCAAGTTTCCAAGAACCTACTGATAGAATCTAGTAGGAATCCTGCAGCAGCTGTTGTAGAAAAAGAAGCTGGATGGATACTTCTGTCTTCACTGTTGGCTTCCATGTCAAAGGAGGTAACCATACCTATTTTAAAGCTATTTGTATCATTGCCAAGTTTCGTTTCTTAAGGTGATACTTGCATTGGAAGCAGGAGCTCGAGGACCAAGTCTTTGATATTCTATCTTTATGGGCTTCTGCATTTGGTGGGAATCCAGAACACCACATCAATCAAGCACAAGATCTGACATTAAATATAAGGTTGGTCAATTCATATTCACCTTTATCTTCCCCCATTGCGAACTGCCCTGTGCTGTTTATTATGTTCTAAATGTTACGTATTCTGGACTTCTTTATCTTTTTAAATTTTTAGATACAACAGAACATACTTGAAATGAAATTGAGCAATGTATTTTCAAGTCAATTAAGAGAAAAATTGAAGCAGTATGTTAAGGTTTAGAAACGGGTATGTTGTGTATACTTCAAATTTGGTTGCTTCCTACCCCTGTTTGAGCAGGGGCTATGACTAGGGATGACAACTGGACGGGTATGGAATGAGTTAGCCATTCCCATCCTCGTCCCATTGGGTATTTTTGTTACCTTGCCCATCCCCATACCCGGTTAAAGCAAGACAGTGCGGGATCACCTGTCCGGCCCCATTTATCGCCCCCATTTATTTTTTATTTTTTTTATGTCTTTAGTTAGTAAATATTATTATTTTTTTATCAATTTATTAAAAACAACTTATGTTCTCTTTAAAAATATGATAAAACTATTATTTTTGTTTGATAAAAAACTTAAATTTGAAATTAACTTTAAACAGGACGGGTAGCGGGGCAGAGACTATGTTTCCTGTACCAGCTTCGGGGGCAATGACCCATGCCCCGTTTACCCTGTTAAGAGGGTAATACCTGCCCCACGGGTATCAAGTTGAATAATTTTTTAACAATCCCTAGCTATGACTTCAATTTTCTGTTTTTGTCATCCTGACCTAGTGAGAAGAAGATGAGGTGAAAAGAAAGGAAAGAATGGAAGCAAACATTTGCGTGTTATTGATGTGTGCTAAAGAGATGGGCTAACTTTAATTTCTAGCCATTTATTACCTGTTTGATACATATCTTCTAATTTCCTTTGGTTGGTAAATTTGAAGACATCAATCTAACAATTAACTTCTAAATTAATGGTATGTGATGAATGAAGAAAAACCCTTAATTCTTATTAATAATTGTACATCAAAATACATTGGAATTTATAGGAGAAGAATAGACTAATTGTCTGAGATTCTCCAAGATTCTAATAAATGATCACATGAGTAATTCAATCCCAAATCAATTCCTAATAATTAGTTTACAAAAATAAAACGAACTAAAGTATGCTTTATGCAATGATTACTCATGTAGGAAGCTCGTAAACGAATATTAACATTCAGCAATTAATGAGACTTGAGAGAAAGACGGGGAGAAAGATTGAATGGAGAGAATATAGAGAAAATAGAGGGAGAAAGTAATTGTTTATTTAATAATCGAGTTTAACCATTACAATGCACAAGACCCTCTTAATATAGAGTTTAAACAAACCAAAGACATAAAATAAAACCCTAATTCGAGTCAAACTAGAAAACTCTTATAAACTAAAATAAGCTACTTTAAATCAAACTATATTTCTTCCTAATATACTAAAAACTCCTTTTATTC
Organism: Fraxinus nigra; assembly: GCA_903798295.1. Lineage (NCBI taxonomy): Eukaryota > Viridiplantae > Streptophyta > Magnoliopsida > Lamiales > Oleaceae > Fraxinus > Fraxinus nigra. The sequence continues at coordinate 2,463 of CAIGRH010168801.1, read as the reverse complement.
TCATCTTCATTCCCCATCAATTACCCTAATTAGGTCACGAAATCTGGAATTCCACATTACGCCATCTGATTTTCAAAGTATAAACTTCCATTTGTTCATGGAGTTGCAAGAACACTTGTTATTGATTATCAAGCCTGACTGTCATAATGAAATGTACAATTACCCATATATTCTCAACCTTTATCTCGATATCGTGGTCACCATCATGAAACAATGAACAGAAGAAAAGCAATAAAAAGATGAAGTGTTCTAATATTTTGTTGGATAGACATAGAAATACCAACTATTTGTTAGATCATCGCAGTAATGATTGCATGCTAGTTTAAAATCACGTTTTGTTAGGATTATCTTGTAATACCTGTTGGTTGACACTATCTGCTAGACTTTCCAGAAAAAACCAACTCTGATAACGGTTACTTTGGTGATGCAGTTATCCAATTGTGTAAGCTCAGGACCTTAATTAATTGGATCTTTTGTTCTTTAGGAGTATTTATATCCATTATATATAGTTCAGCTGGTGTCAGTCTTTCGTGTTTAGTTTATATATTTTGTTCTGCCAGTGCTGTTTTGGGAACTTAATAGATTTAGAATAAAACCTGCTACTTGTTTATATATTGAGTCTATCTTCAATCCTGTACTTGACCATAGCTATCTCATGTTATCAACCTATTAACTTTACCTCTAAAACTCCTGCACTCCAGCTTCTTATGTTTAAGTTTGGGTAAAATCCTCCATTACTGGATGATATTCTCATGTTTGTTGTACATCCCACGTCAAATGGAATTTGACTGTTTGACTTAATGCACCCGTGGGATCAGAGTTGAGGGAATTTATCTCTTAGTTTTCCATTTCAACACATTACAGTTTGAAGTCGAGTTACCCTGAAGCAGGAAACTATCCAGTAGATATTGAACTTGCCATATTCTTCTGCTGAGCAGCACCAAGTACTCCCTTCCATTTTATGATTGACACTGCTGCTGGCCAATTAGATGCTACCATCCAGTTGCATCTTTTATATGCTCCATGTTAAGTATAACTTTTACTACCAATTTTGAGGCCATTGACTTGAAACTAACATGAAGGCTGTCTAAAGAACAAACAATGATGAAGGCTGTTTGAACTCCCAGAGAAACTAGTATGGCTTTACCGTGTGAATTTTTGGGAAATATTTAAATACGCATCCTATCCCATGTAGCAGTCACAAGAATAATACAAGAGTTTCTAGAAAACCAAACAAGCTTGTCCTAATATTATAAGAGACAAATTAGCAAAGAATCAGGAAAAAATAAACAAGGAATCAGGAATTATCTCACCCAATTTTCTATAGCCGATTTAAGGAAACTAATTGAAGTCAAGTATTTTAAAAATGGATATAATAGTTATAGAACAAATTGGGCATGAAGTTCGTTGAAAACTTTTCACATTATTTTGACATTTTTACCAAATGTTTTGTAACTAAAAAAATATTTCTAAAATTATATTTCAAAATTTTCAAAATGGGTTTGCTCTCCTTGACATGTTGTAGATGTGCCTTCCGTTTATCAGAAATTAAACTAGTGTAAATACAAAAAGACACGTCATACATGCTGGATGCTTGTCCGGGATGATCTCTCGTGTTGATAATTTTATAAAGTACATGAAAAATCGGACACACCACATGGCCAAGAGTGCCAGCAATGTTGGGTCCCTATACTCCAGCCTAGGAGGAGTGTCTGGTTCACAGGTGACAGATAATATGAGAGGGTAATCATTAAGGTGGTAGCATTATGTTTGAAAAGAATAATTGGTTAGAGACTGAGAGAATGAGAAAAGAAGTGAAGTAGTCTGACAAAAGGATTTAATGAAATAGGATGCAATACTGATTCGAGGTGAAGAAAGCAGGACAAAGTTTCATTTGGAAGACGAAAGCATCAGTACTATATGCCCATAGTTCTTTTAGGTCGACTGGTTTGAGTTGGCACATAAATAGAGGCTTTCTTGAAGATGCATTTTTCATTCTTTTAGTTTCTGGATAGCTAAGATCCTTTGGAGGGATGCAACTGATTGCTTCCCCAGGAGCATATGCAAATTGTCTCGGTTATTACATTATCATTAAATGTTTGAATCTGAAGGAAAAGGCACAATATGATGCAGTAGAAGTAGTTATCATGTGCATCGGTGATGAAGGTGTAAAGTTGACTGGTAACTTTGCACTATAATGTGCTTTTTTTACCTATATGTTATTGAGATGGTTCACAAGTGGGCAGCAAGGTAGCAGATCAATGTAAATGGGCGAACTCGATAATCACTGTGTAGAATATTATAAATTGTATATAATAAACTTGTTTTTATTACAAAGTAAAAGACCCTATTTATAGGGTTACAAATAACTGTAAAAGGAAATAAATATAAAAGGAAATATTATGCAATCTACTACTAAGGAAAGTAATCCTACACTAAAAGGAAATATTATAATTGCAATCT
>CAIGRH010168788.1:0-12989 GCA_903798295.1 Fraxinus nigra | reverse complement strand
CACAATTGGCAAGGAAAATTTTGGACATCAAACACTACGAAAGAAATTTCCATGAAAAATCTATGCTATCAAATAGGGCCTTAAAGATTTGGGTGGACAAATGATTTTATATGATTGAAATCATTTTTTATATAATAAATATTAATGTCAATTCGTGTTTTTTCTTCTATTTTGAAGTTTTCACTTTTCATATAATCTTTGTATTGTTTTTCTCTATTTTTTTTAAGTGTGACTTCTTAATATTTATATGAACGAGGATCGCTTCGATGGATAAAGGATTTGTTCAATTCTCAACACTTCATTGGTAAAATTGAGTTGGATTTATATGAAGAGCTTGTCTGGTAGAAATTTCTTGAAAAGTGATTTTGTGAAACATGCATGATTAATTTTTTTTTAAAATTTACATGTAAAGTTATTTTATTGAAAGAATATTTAGGGTCCGTTTGATTGCAAATATGAAAAATGGGTAGAAAGAAAATGTTTTACAGCGAATTGAATTGCCTATAAATTGTTTTACTGAGAATTGTAATTAATTGTGTTTGATTGATATAATTTTCCATTTGAAAAATGTTTAAAGTTTGGTGTCTGTTTGGCTTCGTTTTTATGAAAATTGTCCATTAAAGTGATAATTTTTTCTACCATTGAGTCTAGAATTTGTTCCATTTGTCAAAAAAAAAATAAAAAAAATTGAAAAAAAAATAACTATATCGAATATCATTCGTTTGACTTTATTTTGCATGGAAATTATCAATAAAAGTGAAAAAGAATTTTACTATTGTATCTAGAATTTTTTCCAATTGCCAAAAAAAAACAAAAAGAAAAAAAAATATGGAAAATATTTACTAATCAAAATATCAAGAATTTATTTTCCTCATAAATGTGGAAAATTTGGAAAGTTGGAAAACATTTTTTCGGGAAAATTTTGCCTATCAAACACTACAAAAATTAGAAAATGAAATTTTCCATTTTTCATGAAAAATGTGTAGTATCAAACGAACCCTTACATAGTCTCACCAAGCACTAATTAAACGTAATTAAATCCTTTTGACTCATTTATTACTACATAAAATACTTAATCTTAAGCTAAAGTATATAAACTTCATTGCCATGGACTATCTGAAGGAATTGTCAATATTGAGCTTTATAATTATTTTTATTTTAACTTCTACTCTAGAAAAGAAAAATGATTAATCGACAAACTTTTTTCATCTCAATAAAACTTTCATTGTCTTGCGTATGTTCAGGCAATGTGCTTTGATTTTTAAATTATAAGTCGGAACTAATTAGCATGACGAAAAACATCTTTCGCCAAGTTATAAATGAAATATTTTTAAATTTTCAATTGTTCAAATTTAATTAAAATTTGGTGTATAATTACATTATTGTGTGATTTAACGCCCCTTGATGTCAATCACAGAAGCTAGAATCGTCATAAAATGAAAAAGTTGTTCAACCCTATTTCTATAATCAATGTTATGCCCCTGTTTGGTGGGAATTAAAATTAGATCGTTAGTAGATTTTGATAAAAGTTGATAAAATGTAGGGTTGAAAAAGTTGTGGATCCTATGAAATATGTGGTTAAAACTTATTGTTGACTTTGACTGAAATTAAAATCTAGATTTTAAATTCATACCAAATAGGGGATTACAACATATGTTTATTTTTGATATTTTGATATATGAGTTCTGTTCGTTCATTTACTTTTTTAAATTTTAGCTCCCCAACGTATATTTCTTGGTCCTCCCTTAGTTTATATGCACAAGTAAAATGAAGATACTATAAGCATTATAAGTTATTCATAAGACTATAAAATCATAAAACAATAATGTTCAAACTCATCCTTGAATAAAATATTAATAACTGGAATGACTTACCACATCAATGGAATGCAGTTATAAACAAAAAAAAAAAAAATATTATTACTATGAGAGAGAGAGAGAGATCACATATAAAATAAAAAACGAGTAAATTTATTATTTTTTGATCGACAATGAAAGATTTAAAACTTCCTTTTTGTGTCTACAATATAAACAAACAATTGAAACAAATTTGATTAATCAGCTTTTTAAATTCATCTAAATATTTACTTATCAATTCATCCATTGAACCGGGAGTTCTACAAGTACGTGATTTAAACAAACTTCATTATTCCTTTCACAAAATATATAAAGGGAAAATTAAGGTGTGCCATCAAATTGGACTGGAGCTGGACAAAATGGCTCGGTTCCATAATGGTTTTGGTTTCAAATTCGAGATCGGGAAGGTCCTTATTTGGTTTTGGTTTCTTTAAAACTCATTTTTCTCCAAACTCATTTTCCACCGCTCATCCTCTCAATAAAATAATGTTCATGTAAACCCAAAACTTTTTCTAGATTGCTATTTTGATCATTGATTTGTAAGAACCAAAGAAGTTATTAATGAGGTAAGATTTGAAAAATGATCTTGGTGATATTTATAATTTTATACATATTCATGGATGCTTTTGATCTTTGATCTTTTAATGCATAAAATTTTGTTTTAGAATTCTTTTTTTATTTTATTTCGTTCTTACATTTTCTGATGGATTAATTTTTTTATTTTATTTAATTTTTTTAAATTCTTCTGGTTCCATATCTTAATCAAAAATGGTGAGTTTTATGTTTTTCTTTTAGTGAAATTATGTGAATCGTAATAGTGAAAATTGTTAGGTTCAGGATTGTACTTGATTTTCCTGTTTTTGAATCTTTAGCTTGAAATTTCTCACTAGGTGACTAATATCCCAAAATAATGAAATGTAAATACTCGTTCAAACACTGAGGGAAAGGTTCTTTTGTTAATAAATCAAAGTTTGCTGGCTTTATAATCTTTTGAGCTGCGTTTGTTAAAACAAATATGATATTTAGTAGCTCCTTTTCTTTGGATGATCATGTTGGTTAAAAGAGAGTTAAATAGTACCTGGGTTTCACCTGTGTAATTTTCTTTTTATTCCTCTTTGGTAATTGGAATTGCATTCTTGGGTCATATTACTTGATTACTAATTCTCTCATATCATTTAGTCTGAAAGAGAAATTATGTTGGAAATTTGTTTCAGTAGGGAACAAGTGTGGAGGAGATGGCAGAGGGAGGAGAAGAGGACATACCAAGAGATGCAAAAGTTGTAAAGACGCTACTTAAATCTATGAATGTTGATGACTACGAGCCTCGTGTTGTGCATCAGTTTTTAGAACTGTGGTATCGGTATGTTGTTGATATTCTAACAGATGCACAAGTCTACTCGGAACACGCTGGGAAGTCTACAATTGACTCTGATGATATTAAACTCGCGATTCAGTCTAAAGTCAATTTTAGTTTCTCACAACCTCCACCTCGAGAGGTAATTTTACTATACTTCTCCATGGTGTGTTAATTATTCTTTTTTTTTCCTGGATTTTTTACAATGTGACTTCAATCATCTGTTTTAGAACAACTGCATGTATCATTTGGATGATATATTAGGTTGAAATGTGTAATAATATTTGGAAGTGTGATAAATTTGAACTCTGGATCATACTGATTTGATTTTAGGAGCTCCATCATAATATCTCATCACTAGGACCACATTATATACAAGTTAGAGGAATGAGTTTTTCTTTTACACTACTCATCAAGATTGTACTGCCTCCTGATAGTATTCAGTTTTTTCACTCCAATGAAGCTTTGATAGCCTACTTGTGACGAAATTTGAGAAGGTTTTTAAATGCTTTGGTAATATGGGTTTTTTTTTTTTTTTAATCATACTGTTTTTCCGAAAGTGTCCGCAGACATGCTTCTGTTTTCATATTTAAATACGTGAAAGTTGCTGAATGATCAAATAAAAATTTCAAATCCGCTACTCATCAGGTGCTACTCGAGTTGGCAAGGAATAGAAATAAGATCCCGTTGCCAAAATCAATAGCAGGGCCTGAAATTCCTCTTCCTCCAGAACAGGATACCTTGATTAGTCCAAATTACCAACTGGCTATTCCAAAGAAGCGAAGCCACCCAATTGAAGAAACAGAGGACGATGATGAAGGTATTGATCCCACCCCTAATCCTAATCCCAATCCCAACGTTTCTCAAGACCGCAGAGATATTCCCCAAGGGACCCCGCAGCGAGTATCTTTTCCGCTTGGAGCTAAACGTCCAAGATAAGTTTGTTTTTGTACACAAGGATGAGTTCTCAGCAATGATGTCCCTATCGAAAAGTACTTTAATATATGCATTACTCTGGTTGACGTAAGGATGTATTTTTGCACTTGATACGTACAATGTTCTTATTTGAAATCGAGCTATCTCACTATAAATTGATGTCTAATAATGGTGGTCAAATAGGGGCTTAGTCTTCTGCTATGCAGTTGAGGTGACATTTTTCATTTGCTTCCTGCTATATAGTAGGACTGGCCTGTTCTTTTTTGCTAGTGGCTGATTTTACAAAGTAAAAATTGCTCTTTTGGTTTCATTTGGTGTTCGTATTTCAAATACTAATCAGTAGTCTTTTAGACTTACAAATGTTAATTTAACAGATATTTCATGTCAATTGTCCAGTCGAGGTGGTGCAACCGTTGAATTCATTGACTGGTTGGATGTGTAGAGTTATTCTGCTCGTTATGTTTCTCATCAGAATTTGGGAATAACATCAAATCCTCCATTAAGTAGAGTTGCATTAGCTCATTTTTAGCTTAATAAAATCGGTAGGAAATGACGTCCTATGATTCAATTCATTTTAATAAGTGCTTATAAACAAGTAGATATGAGTGGTAGAGAAGTAGGTCTAATAGATTGTGTAGATAAAAAATGATTTTAACTTTTTTAAACTTCAACTTAATGCAAATGATAAACTAGCTTAAGGATAATCACTTTAGTTCCATATGACCATTTAGCTTCGTAAACATAAACAATAAGCTATTCTGTACAAATGGTTATCGTTTATATACAAGAATTACTAGTCATTCATCGATGGCATAATACAACTGGATGAACTAAGGGATCAACTTCTTAACCTACAAATGGTAGCAGGCACCGTGCTTGATATGGTAAGACACCTATCGTAGGGATGGCCGGAGTTAATTCCACTGCATCCCCCATTTTTAGCTTGCAGGTGGGATTACTAACAGGCTCATGGTTCAGCCGTGGCCTCAACTCTTCCTTCACGGAAAATCCATAGGTAGTCCATCTAGAACTAGGTTCTTTCTAACATATCCATAACAGTTGAGTTTGTTGGGAACTCCTGCACAAACATCTGCAAGATCCAAACACCAGATCATTTGTCGTATCAAGCATTACAAAGCCATTGGATTTAAAAATACTAAATCCCTAATAATACCCTGGAACTAAGAAATGATGTACTCAAGTTCCTAACAAAACTAATATGAAGGTGGGATTAGAATTAGACCCCTTGAACGCTAAAAACAATTGGAAATCTCCTAATGGGAAACCTACCATTAGTCCTCCACTCATACGTCATGATACAGCATTCAAGTAACAAATACAACGACTAAATTTCTGAAGAACAAACCTTATCATTCTCGATCATGATAACATAGACAGGTCCATCTGAGACACAATGAGGTTTGCAAGAAAATGGGCAATCCACAGAATGAGTTGGAAATGTGCAAGGAAGCTTCATGGAGTCAACAAAGCCAATGGATGACCTGTCTTTGCTCATAGCGTCACACTGCCAGGTGACGACCCAACATGCCCATTCTCACAAAATGCATCTCTTTTGTTCGAATCTGAACTTCTAGCGGAACCATACCTTCACCTCTCACTACTGTATGTAGAGATCTGTATCTGAAAAATTTAGAGTTTAGATTAAGTACAATAACAAATGATATGTAGAAGAGGCCGTCACTTCTAGATATGGCATACCCATTAAACTTGGGATAAACTATGTAGTCCTTTAAGCAACCTCCAAGCCCCATAGCTGGTGTACAATTCTCAAAGCTTTATAACAGTCTTCCTCGGTTTCAACAATCAATCTCAAACCATGGATATCATGAATTTCATTCATATTCAGCTTCTTTCTGCAGAAGGTAAATTAGACCACCATTTGAGGTATATTAACATGATTTTTTTATTTTTTTTTTGGAACAGGAAAATAAGGTATTTAGCTTGATAACATGTCACAACTTATATATTTAAAATTTCCAGAGCCTCATGAACAAAACATAGTTGTAATACAACTGAATGAACCAAGGGATCAACTTCTTAACCTACAAATGGTAGCAGGCACCTTGATATGGTAAGACACCTATCGTACATACGTCTGGGATGGCCGGAGTTAATTCCACTACATCCCCCATTTTTAGCTTGTAGGTGGGATCACTAACTGGCTCATGGTTCAGCAGTGGCCTCAACTCTTCCTTCACGGAAAATCCATTGGTGACTCATCTAGAACTACCTCGACCAGTTCTTTCTAATAGATCCATAACAGTTGAGTTTGCTGGGAACTCCTGCACAGACGTCTGCAAGATCCAAACACCGAATCGTTTGTCGTATCAAGCATTACAAATCCATTGGATTTAAAAATACTAATTCCCTGGAAATCAAGAAAGTGATTATGAAGGTGTGATTAGAATAAGACCCCTTGAACGCTAAAAACAATTAGAAATCTCCTAATGGGAAACCAACCATTAGTCCTCCACTCATACGTCATGATGCAGCATACAAGTAACAAATACAACGACTAAATTTCTGAAGAGCGAATCTTATCATTCTCGATCATGATAACATAGACAGGTCCCTCTGAGTCACAATGAGGTTTGGAATGAGATATCTAAAACAGAGATTTTCAAGCTGCTCTTTCCAAGTAGAGATCCCTAATTGGTTGGCTAGTGGAGCAAATATTTTCGAAGTTACCTTCACAAATATTTGTTGCTTGATTAAAGGTAATGCATCCAAGGTCATCGAGTTATGTAATCGATCTGCCAGTTTTATGATAACAGCCCTAGCATCGGCCATTGCAAGGAACATGGTATGCAAATGGTCTGCCTCAACAATTTTACTGGTTGTGTTATTCTCATTCGCGCGATTGCTCAAGTGGCCCAGTTTAGACACCTGGAAGAAACTCAATATATCATTTTACATTTATGCCAATCAGCTTCTCAACTAGAGTTGCAAAGAAAAGTACTCCACGTAAATTGAACAAGTCCCTACAGACTTATCGACAAGCAAGGGCATCTCATATATCATCACATAAATTGAACAAATCCTCGCGTGATTAGCTTAAATGGAATTTCATTGAACTGGCGTCAGCTATATTACATACCAAAATCAATCTAAAAAAAAAAAAGTTGATAGAATCAATTTATTTACCCCATCTACCCACTGAGCAACCCCAGCACCAAATCAATGGACACAAAAGAATCATCAACTGTGTCGTGCAAAAGCCCTGCAGCAAAAACGGTAGCATTTGCCCCAATCGCTGCTAGAAAACTGCAGTCTCCGCGCAGTGCTGCAAATAAGGATGCCCACTTGCCAGCATTTGCAAAATCAACACTGCCGCGATGCCAAATTCAATTAGTATTAATTTCCTCACAAAAAGTTATTAACTAGAGAGGAAATTGCATTAAGTGATGACAGAACACTACCTGACCTCTAATAAAGTAGCTTCTGAAGCACGTCTCTTGCATGAGGCATCATTTCCAACTCCTCCACAAAACTATCTTCCATGTTAAACTTGAGCTCATCACCGGAAATAGTTGATGAAGGGGATGGATGGAAACCCTTCCCCTGAAAACCCGGTGAAGAATCATAGGAAACTCATGAACACATGGCGTGCCTGACAAATCCATTGAACAATCCTCTTCTCCCCGACCGTATTGAATTTAAATCCCCAGAAATTCTCAAATCTCCAATCATAGATCTCACAGGTGGGCTCCTGGAACTCCATCCAATCGAACTACTCGAGCACTGGAGCAGAGAAACCGGCCTCTGATGACCCTGATCTCGCTTCAAAGATGAGTACCGAAAAGGTGACCCCCAATTCTTCGTTTCTTTCGTGCCACAATGACCCTAACTCTTCTGCTCCACTCGAATAACTCGAGGAAGAAAGCAAGGCCGAAAGCCCACCGACGACAGGTTTCTGCGACGAAGACGAAGAAGCTGAAGCCGACGCCGACGGTGTTAACCGACCATTGAAATCAAAATTGAAGTTTTGAAAACGTTGAAGGATGAAAGTTCTTTTGAATAGTAGTTGGATGACCAAATTGAAAGTTAATAAATAGTTGAAGGATGACCAATCAAACTTTTGAAAAAGTTCTAAGATGAGATCGTTTTAAATAATAGATGGATGACCCAATTGAAGTTAATAAATAGCCTAAGAATAAAGTTACAGTTAAAGCATAGTTGGATGACCAAATTGAAGTATTGAAATACTTGAAGGATGAAATAGAAGAATGACCAAATTGAATTTAATAAATAGTTGAAGGGTTAAATTGCTATTAAATAATAGTTGGATGACCAAAGTTGCATTTTAATAAATAGTTGAAGGGTTAAATTGCTATTAATTTCATCCTTAACCTTTTGGAATGGTTTCATTTGGTCATCCAACTATTTCTCAAAGTTAATTTCATCCTTGAACCTTTCGAAACGTTTAATTTGGTAATCCAACTATTGGTCAAAGTCAATTTCATCCTTCAGCTTTTCGGACCGTTTAATTTGGTCATCCAACTATTTCTCAAAGCTAATTTCATCCTTACACTTTTCCGAAACGTTTAATTTGGTCATCCAACAATTCGTCCAAGTTAATTTCATCCTTACACTTTTCGAAATGTTTAATTTGGTCATCCAACTATTTCTCAAAGTTAATTTCATCCTTACAGTTTTTCGAAACGTTTAATTTGGTCATCCAACAATTCGTCCAAGTTAATTTCACCCTAAACTTTTCGAAATGTTGAATTTGGCCACCAACTATTCCTCAAAGTTAATTTCATCCTTACACTTTTCCGAAACGTTTAATTTGGTCATCCAACAATTCGTCCAAGTTAATTTCACCCTAAACTTTTCGAAATGTTGAATTTGGTCACCAACTATTGGTCAAAGTTAAATTCATACTTACACTTTTCCGAAACGTTTAATTTGGTCACCAACTATTGGTCAAAGTCAATTTCATCCTTAAACTTTTCGAACAATTTAATTTGGTCATCCATCTATTTCTCAAAGTTAATTTCATCCATATAGGTTTCGAACAATTTAATTTGATCATCCAACTATTTCTCAAAGAATTTCATCCTTAAACTTTTCGAACAATTTAATTTGGTCATCCAACTATTTTTCAAAGTTAATTTTATCCTTAACGTTTTCCAATCGTTTACTTTGGTTTGCTAACTATTGGTCAAAGTTAATTTCATCCTTAAACTTTTCTAATCGTTGAATTTGGTCATCCAACTACTGGTCAAAGTTAGTTTCATCCTTACACTTTTCGAATCGTTTAATTTGGTTTACCAACTATTTCTCAAAGTTAGTTTCATCCTTAAACCTTTCCAGTCGTTTAATTTGGTCACCAACTATTGGTCAAAGTTAATTTCAACCCTAAACCTTTCGAACCGTTTAATTTGGTCATCCAACTATTTGTCAAAGTCAATTTCATCCTTAACTTTTCTAATCGTTTAATTTGGTCATCTAACTATTTCCCAAAAGCTTAATTTCATCCTTCAGTTTTCGAAAAGCTTAATTTCGTAATCAAACTATACATTTAAAACAATTAATAAACATCTATCTATTATTTAAAATCAATTTCATCCTTCAATTTTTTTTAAAGTTATCCATCTATGATTTAAAACTAATTGAATCCTTCAACTTTTCAAAACTTCAATTTTGAAATCCATATAAGTTTTTTAAACGTTCAATTTGGTCTTCGAACTTTGTTTTAAAAGCAATTTCATCTCAGTTTTTCAATTATTTCAATTTGGTCTTCGAACTTCTTTTCATTCTTCAATTTTTTTTAAAAAAAAGTTCAATTTCGCTATCTAACTATTATGTAAAAGCAATTTCATCCTTTAAGTTTTTTAAAAGTTCAATTTGGTCTTCGTACTTTGTTTTAAAAGCAATTTCATCTTTCAGATTTTCAATTTGGTCTTCGAACTTTTTTAAAAATCAATTTCATTCTTCAATTTTTTTTAAAAGTTCAATTTCGTTTATCCAACTATTTTTCCAAGCAATTTATTAACTTTAATTTGGTCTAAAGTGCGATTTCATCCTCTGACTATTTATTAACTTCAATTTGGTCAAATAAATCTATTCAAAAGCAATTTCATCCTTTAACTATTTATTAAATTCAAAAGCTCAATTTATCAATCTATTACATTAATTTCAATTTCATCCTCACTTATTTAGTAACTTCATTTTGGTCATCCAACTATTATTTTAAAGCAATTTCATACATGAACTTTTTGAAAAGTTCAATTTGGTAATCCAACTATTGTTTAAAGTGAATTTCATCCTTCAACTCTTTCAAAATTTCAATTTGGTCATCCATTAATTATCTAATTTCATCAGTCATCTATTTATTTCAATTTGGTTATCAAACGAATATTTAAAACGATTTTATCCTTCAACCTTTTGAAAACTTCAATTTGGTCATCAAACTATACTTTAATATCATTTTCATCATTCAACTATTTATTAACTTCAATTTGGTCATCCATCTATTGTTTAAAAGCTATTTCATCATTCAACGATTTCAAAAATTCAATTTCGTAATCAAACTATACATTTTATGCAATTTCGTACTTCAATTATTGTTTAAAAGCAATTTCATCCTTCAATTTGGTCATCCAACTATATTTTTAAATGTAATTTCAACCTTTAACCATATGTTAGCTTAAATTTGATCATCTAACTATTAATTAAAAAAAAGTATCATACTTCAACTTTTTCAAAAGTTAAATTTGGTAATTATTCCTTAAACTTTTTCAAAACTTCAATTTGGTCATCTAACTAATCTTTAAAATAATTTAATCATTTCAACTTTTTTAAAAACTTCAATTTGGTCGTCCACATGTACTTTGATAGCATTTTCATCCTTCAACTATTTATTAACTTTAATTTGGTTATCAATCTATTATTTAAAAGCAATTTTAGCATTCAACTTTTTCAAAAGCTCAATTTGGTAGTCCAACTATGTACATTAAATGTAATTTCATCCTTCAACTATTAATTAAATCCAATTTGGTCATCCATTTATTTTTTAAAATCAATTTATATCTTTAGTGCTTTTTCATAAGTTCAATTTGGTCATCCAATTATTATTGAAAAGCAATTGCATACTTCAACTTTTTCATAAGTTCAATTCGGTAATCCAACTATTGTTTTAAAGTAATTTCATCCTTCAGCCTTTTTCAAAATTTCAATTCATTAATCCAACAGAAGTAATTTCATCTTTTAACTTTTCAAAAAGTAATTTAAAATCAATTCATCATTTAACCTTTTTAAAAGTTCTATTTGGTCATCCAATTATACTTCAAAATGAAATTTCATCGTTGAACTATTTGGTCATCCATCTGTTATGTAAAAGCAATAATATACTTCAACTTTTTCAAAAGTTCAATTTCGTAATCCAACTACTGTTTAAAGGCAATTTCATCCTTCAACTATTTATTAACTTCAATTTGGTCATCTAACTACTATTTAAGACGATTTCATCCTTCAACTTTTTCAAAAGTTCAATTTGGGAATCTAACTACATGAATTGCAATGTCATCCTTCAACTATTTCGAAACTTCAATTTAGTCATCTAACTATTATTTAAATGCAATTTCTTCCTTCAAGTTTTTCTGAATTGAATTTGGTCATCGACCTATACTTATTATTAATTTCGTCCTTAAACTATTTATTAACTTCCATTTGGTCATCTTACTACTATTAAAACAATTTCATCCTTCAACTTTTTCAAAAGTTCAATGTGGCAATCTAACTACATGAATTGCAATTCATCCTTCAACTATTTCGAACTTCAATTTGGTCATCTAACTATTATTTAAATGCAATTTCTTCCTTCCAGTTTTTCTGAATTGAATTTGTTCATCAAACTATACTTATTATTAATTTCATCCTTAAACTATTTATTAACTTCAATTTGCTTGTCCATCTATTATTTAAAAGTAATTTAATCCTTCAGCTTTTTCAAAAGTTCAATTTAGTCACCCAAATTGTGTAATGAACTATCAACAATGAACAATTACGTAGTAACAAAGATTAACCATAAAATGAACAATGTATTAAAACAGGAGCAGCAACATAAAAGTCATTCCAATGCAAGAGACTTCAACAATTCAACTTTCAGAGAAAGCATAACAGAATCTAAGTTGACAGACTTAGCCCATGTTTGGCTAATGTTTAAGAACCATTTATAGATGGTCATGCTATTTTTTTTTTTTTAACACATTTTATAGGACTCATAAGTACAGTTCACTTTTCCGCCATATTTATATCTATTTATAAATTAAATCATTTACAACACTTCCGAAACAAGCTTTTAGCATGTTGTGCTGCCACGAAAAGAAACATATTATAGAAATGTCCGTGAACTAGTTCCATAGTACATCTCAATCTTTCTTGCAGAAGAACTTCAATTAGAACTCTCAAATTAGAAGACAATCTTTAGATGATAGAGCTGATGAAGGCATATATAACTTCAAGATTATCACTTCCAAATAACAAATGTCTAATATATATAGGTTGAAGTATATTATGAAGTCAATAAGAGACATTGGTTGGGATGAAATTTAATTTTTTTTTCAATGAACTTATACCATCAAATGCTCTAAACCATACGAGATTTAGTTTAAAATGTTAAATTCATGACAATCATATAATGTGGGTCATAATGAATGTTGTCAAAATCGGCTCGATCGGTTCGACCGGTAAATTCAAAAATCGAACCCAGAACCGGGCAAAATCATGCACAGTTAATTGATTATGATAAAATCGATCAAGACCCATTGAACCACTGAATCGGTCGGTTCAACCATAAACCGGTGAACTAGTCGCGG
>CAIGRH010168758.1:0-16311 GCA_903798295.1 Fraxinus nigra | reverse complement strand
AAAACCAGTTTGCATTCTCAATGTTCACCAGGATGATATCTTGGATTTTTCGTGGTCAAGATCACAGCTCAGCTTCTGTCCATTTATTTGAGGCCAAAAATGGTCAATTTGATTCTTAATCAACCGTTACTTTTCGAGTTTGAAGAATAAAAATTAATCTAGAATCAGAAAACTTTTCCATACGCTTGTTACTTTCATCTTCAATGAACAAGACAATGAGGCTGTGGGATTTGGCAACTAAAAACTATTTGAAGATGTTTGCACGCAATGACTTCTGTGAGTTAAAAATCATACAGGCCTTAGCATTGACACAAGAGTTACATTATTTACTAGAATAATACTTCTGATGGTTATTGTTATGGACTGAAATGCTCTAATACCAGTTTTCTTTGAAAAGCAGAGATAATACCGGATTAATCTAATATCACTTTGTTGGTGAAAATAAGAGATTAAGTCACAATATAAAGTAATTAATCGCAAGAAAACAAGATCAATGTAATTTTGTAGAGAACGGATATTTTATTAAAATATGGAGAAAGAATACAAATATTTTGTGTTTATAATTTGTCTAACTTCTTCTAAAATACAATGAAAAGCTAAATATATAATAGAGTTGTAGTTGAAGTAGATTGCAAAAAAGGAGTCCAAAACGAAGTAGGAGTCAAAAATAGCGCAGGGAGGCAAAACAGGTGGCGCTGCAGCATCGCAGCAACTTGCCGTGGAGTCCACTATCGGGTTCTTTACTCCAAAATCTTGATATTCTTTATCTCAATGTCTTCTTCAAATCAAACACAAATTCCTACTCCCAATAAGCTTCCAAGTAAAATTTCAATTAGAATTCACCAAGTAAATTTGAACAGAATTTTACAATAGCATTCCAAATAGAATTATTTGCACTTTAATTAGAACTCTAAATTATCTTCAATAAATAATTCGGGTCACATCTAAATTCTAGCAATCTCTACCTTGACACGAATTTCACTACAATAAACAAAACTTCAAAGAAAATTTCTCCACTTGGCTGTAATGAATAAACCTGAACTTTTCAATGAAAAACATAAACGAACTTCTCTACCAACAATTCTAAACAAAAATATTCTTCACCTCTGCTATTCTAACTAGGGACAAAAGTAATCTAATTACCACCAAATAAGGCCTAAACAAGCCCAGTAAGAGAATCACAATTGAATGCATCAAAAGAAGGATCTTGATTAGAATAAACACTCTTAACTGCATTCAAACCATCAACAAAATCAATATAATTGCACATATGTAGAATTTTATAGCAAAAAATGGATCTATTTCTAACAATTGAATACGATGACACCGTCGATAATGGTGGCAAGATAAATTTATCCAAATTTTCAAAATTCAATTGATATGTATTCTTAAAAGAAGACAACAAATCAGACTTCAAAAGGGAAACCAACTCTAAATCCACTTGAATTCTTAAAATATGCTGATTACTCGAAGATTATGTATTACCCTGCAAGATATATAAATAGAATTTTCTATGTTCCATCAACACAACATGGGCTCCTTTGATAACGTTTAGGACTCCACATTCAACAGTGTTTGTGTACCCTTTTGAATTAAGAATACTTAATGAGATAAAAATTTTCTTCAAATCTAGAACGTGTCTCACTACATCAATGTTCTAACTATCCCATCACACATCTTTATTCAACCCCGACCAATACCAGTTATCCAACAAGGTGTGTTATTATCAGTTATCACAATACCTTTTAAAACTTCTTCATATGTTGAAAATTATTTCCGATTGGGTGACAAATGAAAAATGTTAGTTGTATCCAAAATTCAAATCTCATCAAGTTTAGAGTTGTAGTCAGATATAAGTACAAGCTTTGCATCACTACTAGAATTTTCTACAATATTTGATTTTCAT
The DNA here is from genome assembly GCA_903798295.1 of Fraxinus nigra. Classification (NCBI taxonomy): domain Eukaryota; kingdom Viridiplantae; phylum Streptophyta; class Magnoliopsida; order Lamiales; family Oleaceae; genus Fraxinus; species Fraxinus nigra. The sequence continues at coordinate 14,405 of CAIGRH010168758.1, read as the reverse complement.
GAAGTTTCTAACTGTTGATTTGCAGTTGACTTTAATTTATTGTGCACAATCGTTTACCAAGTGCCATTTTTCTTGCAATAAATACAAAATTTGAAGTTATATTTTGACTTACCCCTTGAACGACCACCAAAAATAATGAGACCATCTCTATTATCCCTAGATGCTACACAATACTTCTTCTTCTCCTTTCAATATAGAGTATCGTAGACTTCTTCGATAGTGAAAGTATCGCGAATATATAAAATCGTATCTCTAAAATACATGTATGAAGGGGGCAATGAACATAATAAAATCAATCCCGAATCTACTTCATCATATTTGACCTCCATAATCTCCATTAGCAACGAATTCTTTAAAAACAGCTAGGTGATCCTCAAGAGATGTACCTTATGTTATACAATGAGAATATGGATGTTAATTCAAAAGCAATTTGCTAGTAAGACTCTTCATCATGCATAATTGTTTCAATTTTAACCACAATGCAGTGACGACTTCTCTTTCAAAACATTCATAAAAATATTATTTGAAAGATGAATATATATTTGAGATATGGCCTTTCAATTCCTCTGTTGTTTCTCTTCCAAATTCCAAGTTGTGGACATCTTGTCAAATCCCAACAACGCGTCGTCTAAATTCATTTGAGAGAGTACTGCTTACATCTTTACCTGCCACAAAGAGAATTTTGTATTGCGATCTAATAGCGGAATATCATACTTCATTGTTGCCTTCTAAAAATTTCCAACACGAAAAACTCTGATACCAATTATTATTGATTGAAATGCTTTGATACCAGTTTGTTGTGAAAAGCGGAGATAATACTGGATTATTCCAATTCCATTTTGTTGAAGAAAATAAGAGATTAAACCACAATATAAAGTAATTGATAACAAGAACACAAAAATAATGTAATCTTGTAGAGAATAGATATTTTATTATAATATAGAAAAAGAATATAAAGATTTTGTTTTTATGATTGGTCTAATTTCTTCTAAAATACAATGAAAAGCTATATATATATAGGGAACAATTAGGAGACGTCCAAACCTTTATAGTAGAGTTGTAGTTGAAGTAAAATGCAAAAATGGAATCCAAAATGGGGTAGGAGACAAAAATAGCGCAAAGAGACAGAACAGGTGGCATCACGATGTCGTGCATGGCACCGCAATGCAAAAATGGAATTCAAAATGGGGTACGAGACAAAAATAGCGTAAAGAGACAAAACATGTGGCACTAGCCATCACGGCACTGTGCATGGCACCGCAATGCCCCGTTGGCGCGCCAAAATCTGCATGACACCTACTCAGGCCCTTTACTCTAAGTCTAAGAATCATGATTTACTTTATCCTAATATCCTCTTCAAGTCGAACACAAATTCCTACTCCCAATGTACTTCGGGCTACACCCAAATTATAATAGTTATATTGTAATGCAATAAGTTGCATACATTTCAATCCATTATATGACAATCATCAGTGGTTCTGTTCGCCGAGATTACAGTTTTTAGTAAAATTGCACTGGTTTTACACGTATGAAACAAGGAAAAAATTTATATTACACGGATTTCACTTGTATGAAACTAGTGGACCTCAACAAAAGCAAGGCTATGTTACAGAGGGAAATTACTGCAATTAATTTCAAATTATATAAAATAGTGGGAAAACAAAGAAATGAGAAGCAACTGGGATATTTCTTGCTTCACGAGATTTCTTTCACAAATATCCTTCTTCATACATACGTTTTAGAGCATATATTTGATATTTATACAAATTGCAGAACACACTACAAATTACATATTTAGCCCTCACTTGTTTAAAAAATTACATTGACTCTTTAAATAAAACCACATTATTACACATTAAAAGGTTCGCATGATGGAAAAGTGAGTATGGAGCATACCGGATAGGCAGGTTGTCGACTGGACTGACCTTCACCGCAGCTTGCTACACACCTGTCACCTGATGGTAAGGTATGACCCTCCTGGAAGACTTTTAAATCCATGTTTAAGGAAATGTTCAGCTAAGCATTAAAGTAAATATCTTATACCGCCATCAATTTTTTTAATTATTGAAAGGTGCTATTATTGGTTCACATAAAGGGGGCTGTAGATTTTAGAGTATTTATGGTACAAATAGCTATTGAACTTCATTATCGCTGATTGTATTGTCAATATCCGTGTTAATTATCAACTTATTTTGCAATTTTTAGAATGCAGATTGGAGAAAAAAAGATTAATATGTTGTTCAGTCCAAGAAAAGCTGTTAGAAAAGTGTTTCAGTACTGGATACCGAATTTACATACTGAATATCGGATTTACAGTTTTAATACCGTATTTGCAACATACCGAATTGGCGCATACTGTATATGCAGCTTACCAAATTGGTGCATACCGTATTTGCAGTAGGCTTAGAAAATAACATATTTAATTATATATAATAGATTTAATAATCTAGCAGATTCAAACAAGTAATTGAAAAAAAAACGAATTAAACAGCAAAACTTTAATCCAAGACCTGTGTTATACACAATTTCTTTAAAACAGATTCGCCACCTCACCATCTGTGCTTGAGGTTTAAATCGAGCATCTGTTTCCCAGGATACAACAGTAAAGCAATAGAATCTGAGCACCGCAAATTTTACCACGGCGAACTGACTTAGTACCCGAACAATATTACCACCAAGAAAAAAGAAACCAGAAAATTCGACAGAGACACAGGACTGTAAACTGTGCAGATGCAGTTTGTTTTCTCGTGTGTTTGAATTGTTGAAAACGGTACTCTTATATAGACCCTGAAATCTATCCATTAACCCATTAGCAATAACCACTGTAGTTTCAAAAACCAAAAGTCAGTATTGAAAAAGAAAAAATTCCAAATTTGGTCCGACATTCATGTGTGCAAGTCACGCTTGCATACGAGTTCAAGGTCCAAAGTCTATTTCAGTCCGTGATTTGCACCCCCCTGCGCGCACGTGGAGAGAGCCTCTATATTACGTGTGATTACACATTTCTAAAGTATAATCCTATATAAAGTGGTTTTTGCTTTCCTCATTTTATTATGTGGGACAACCATTAATTGGTTTCCAATACATAGATTTCTTTCAATTGACACACTTTGAGCTCCAATTTCTCATTCGCCTGAACATCATTTTTGGTAAGTAAATATATGATTTTGACATTCTCATGGAGGAAAACACAAATCAATTTTCATATTCCAAAATGAAAAATTGGGTCCCACTCAAATTTAGCTCCAAAGTCAGCCATAAACTATTTGCTGAATCGTAAAACATGTGCATAAGTAACATAATAAGTCCATTATAACGTAACAGGAATTCGAAATACCAGCAGTCAAATTCTGCTTCGTTCAGTTCATATGGAAAATATGTCGTACGTATAAGCGAAGATTCTCAGCTTTATATCTGAAAGGCGGAAGTAAGATAACAGTCCTAGCTACCAAAAATTTCCACTGCAAAGAAGTTTCAGTTGCAATTCTATGGAATGACTCCATAAAAATTGATCCCACTGATTGTATAGCTATTATTCAAAAGGCATCATTTGAAACGCTCCACGAGCCTACTAGTATATATAATTAGTCGATCTCCCAGCCAATAAGACAATTTGTTTAGTGCTAGTACAGACTCACGAATCTGTGCAACTGAATTCTTTAGTTCATCAATAAGGTATGGAGAATCACCTTCCATTTCAGCTTCTGGGAATTCTTCGATATCCCATTCTTCATCATCATCATCCTTCTCATCCTATTAATTGTTTGATGGTGGAAGCAATAGCCATGGAGGTCAAACTGTACAAGCAACAGCATGGGGAGTGGTCCCGGTAACAACATGTTTAGAAAGTACACTCGCCCAATTTTGAGTGTGGTCACGGGTTACTCGCCGAACTTCGAAATATTTTCCATTGATCACTCAACTTTAGAGCATTGCATTCCATCACCCACCCAACTTTGGGTTTTGTCATAGATTACTCACCAAATTTCAGAATACTTCTCATTAATGGTCACTCAACTTTAGAACGCTACACTCCATCATTGATTACTGGTTAAATGTTTCAACACCCACTCAACTTTTGATTTGGACACGAGTTACTCATCTAACTTTAAAATATTTCTCATTGAACACTTCAACACTCACCCAACTTTGGGTGTGCTCACAGTTACTCACCGAACTTCAATGCTTCTTATTGTTCACCGAACTTCAGAATGCTTATTTGATTTAATAGCTCAATTTCATCTTACAAATCACACATTATTAAACAATTTGTATAAGATTATATTACTGGAAAAAATTTAAGACAGATTACTCTTTTCACGTTCTTATGTTCTGCAATTCGATTTATTATTATTTATCCCAAATCATCTAACATCCTAGCCAGAGTGATCTTAAAACACTTTTTTGTTATTTATCAAGTTGAGAACTTTAACTTAAAAATAAGCCTTCTACGTGGTTCTAGCCGTTTTGGCAATAATGGGGAGTAGATCGAAAGAACATTGACATGTGCGATGGACAAATCAATATGTCATTGTATCGTATCGATGAGTTTAAGAAATCTTCATATATGAACGATCTTATAAATTGTAATTTTTTTGTTATTTTTTTCTATCATCTTGTTTCTATTTTCTTTTATATAATCGTGTTTCATAATCTCATTGAATCAATAAGCATTCTGAAATTCGGTGAACAACCGGTGACCACAACCAAAATTGGGTGGGTGTTGAAATATTTAACTCGTGAATGCAGCGCTCCCAAAGTTGAGTGATATCACACCCAAAGTTGGATGGGAAATGGAGTGCAATGCCCTAAATTAAGAAATCAATGAAAACATTCTGAAGTTTGAAGATTGGGTGTTATCAAATATTTAACTCATCAGATATTTCATATGCTAAAGATGAAAAGAGTAATTGAAATGTCTTGTCTGGTAACAGTACATTGGGCAAGGGAACATATATTGATAGCCTGATAATGTCTGCCACAACATTTCTGTTCTTTGGTTCTTCCTCATTGGGACCTTTGAACCTATAAGTGATTATTTCATTGTGTTTGCTTTTCCATATTGTCCTTACATAATATGTTACGTATTTAGTATTAGGATAAGATTTGAATTCATTCTTTTTTTTCTAAATTATGTTCAATATTGTTCGGTACAGTCTCTAAATATGTCCTTGCATCTGTTTGGATCTTTATGATAGACCTATGTTGTCTCGATTTGAAACTCATTTAGGTTTCTTCTCAGCCACATCATTTCTGCAGCATATATTATCTTGTCCATTAGGGATGAATATGGTTCGATTTAGACAATTTTTCAACTATTTTCAAATCAAACCATTGTTGTGTTTTGATGTGGTTTCAAACACGGTTTTAACGACATAATAATATCTTTCGAAAGATAAGATAAATTGTTCGGTTTAGTTTTAAGCAGTTTTAAACATTGAAACATAAATCGAACTATTTTCAAATGATTTAATTCGATTTTGAAATGATCGAAACCTAAACCATGTAAATTCAAACTAATGGTTTCGAATCGCGGTTTCAACTCAATTTGACAATTTTTTGTTGTGCCCTATTATCTAAAAGTAAACGGATGCTCTCTTAGCAGTTAATGACGCATGGATGTAGTAGAAAGAAAGGTCAATGGGCTGAATAAGAACTAAGAAGATTAGATTGATTTCATAATTATTCATTACCTAGTCGAAGGACGGACTTTGTTTGATATTATTTCAAATCAGAATCATATTAGTTCCCATTTTTTAAAATTTATTTTTCTTTAAACTCATTTTCAGTCGTATATTTAACTGTATTTACAACTTTTTAATCACATATTTAATTATTTTTTATCAAAATTTACTAAAAAATTTATAAAAAAAAAGTGCTAAGGCCCCGCTTGAGCCACCTTTTTCATCCCTATAAATGAAAAATATGATCGTTATCCATCACGTCAAACCATTAATTTTGAATTTTATCTCTTACGTGAAGTTCAATAACTGTTATATTTTTCATTCTCACTCTAGAAAAAGGTGGCTCAAACGAGGCCTAAACCTAATATGGGCACAGAGTCATGAATATTGAGTCTGGTCCATTTTATATTTTTTTAATAGTTGGAACTTCTCTCAATCGTGGCACGTTTCTCTTTTTAACATCAACAAACCGACACTAACATCGATCTTTGTGTACATTAAAGTCTTCCGTTGTCTTCGCTTCCTTTGCTTCCCAAATTGCCAATCCTTTATTCTTTTACTACCATTCCTTTTCTATACCTTGGTCACACTTGTTTGGTGGAAATTAAAATCATATTTTTAGTATATTTTGATAAGAATTAATAAATTGTGTAATTGAAAAGTTGTGGATATCATAAAAAATGATTAAAATTCATATTGACTTAAACTTAAATTAAAATCTAGATTTTAATCCCTAGTAAACAAGAACGTACTGTTTTTTTCATGTAAGAGTACTAAAGGTGTCAATTAGTTAGTATCGACACCGATGCTAGGGACCCTTTTAATGTTATGGGTTGTTCGGGTTTGATTAGATTGACCATTTTTTACATCTCTATTTAAATTACTATTTTCATTTACACGAGAAAATACATCGATGCTAACAGTATTCTTATCCTACAATGTAACAAAGCATATTTTGTGTCACCCATGATCCAGCAACAAGCATATTTGTGTCCCACCCCACATTGGGGACACAAGGGTGCATCTAAATCCTTTGGTGAGTTCTAGGACACGTCTTCAAGAAATGGTTCTTGGTTTTAATTTTTCTACTCTAGTAATTCCATAAACCTAATCAATTATGTCATTTTTTACTTTAGAATCTTCTTTCTAAGAGTACTTTAATGTCAATATACTTTACGAAATGTTGATCATATCGATAAGACGGTATTAGAAAAAAAAACCTATACAATTCATCAAACCCGATCAGTCAAGGTAACAAGAATTGGGGATTAGATGTGGACGAAATTCCCGTTAATGGCTGAAATGTTCAGTAGACTCTCCCCTCCTTTGTGGGGTTCGAACCCTTATGAGTGAGCAGAAAAGAGAGAAGGAAGAGGCCCAAAATAATTTTTAATACGTTGCAACATTGTATAATGAATAATACTGTATCCTAAACGTATCTTCGTAGTAATCGATAAATGCTCCATTTTTTAAAAAGTGGGCAGTGTAATTGGAGTCCCACTGGCCCAAATCCATTATTAGCAATATTTCTTCTCTGCATTTGCTTCCTTTTCCAGGGAAAAGAATGAATAAAATTGTTGGATGAAATTGACACTTTAAATTCTTCCCATCAATTGACTTGATCCCTTCCAACAAACAATTGTCAAAATCCCACCCTGCATTTGGGGAGTTCAAGAAATGGCTCACCAGGTACTAGCCTCCACCCACTTACCCACCAAGAAAGAAGACCCAAAACACACACACACACTGTGAATAAGCTTGTTTTGTGACTTGGCTTGAGTAATGGGATTGTATTGAATAAGAAAATCTTGAAATCTTTGTATAAATTATTTGAGTTTTCTTGGTTTTTGCAGGAAGAAGGGTGGCCTTTAGGGCTGCAACCACTAAATGTGAGAGTTGGGCTGGTGAGGAATCGTGATTTCAATGGCTCTATTTCTTTCAACACTTTAGTAACTGGTTCCCCCACTTCTTCCACTGATTCTTCTTCTGATCTTGATACTCAGGTAATATTATCCACAAATGGAATTTTTATTTTTTTATTTTTTGGCATTTTTTCTCTGTTTAAAAGAGATTATTTTGGTCATTGAATATCATTCTATCAACAATATAACAAGCCCTTCAACTAATTTTTGATAACCAATTAGTCCCTGCTACCTCTTTTTTACCTTTCTGGTAAGAGTAAACATTTCTCTGTAAAAGTTGCTTATTTTCTTTGTGTATGTTTCATGTTGGTTCGTTTTCTGTGTCAGATTGGGTAATGCTTAGTAAAAGTTAAAAGGTGCGCAAACACTTTCTTTTTTCACATGGCCTAATGATGTTGCTTTTTACTCTTTTACTAGTTATCTAGGCATTTGTCCAGTTTGTTAATTGAAGAACCCACATGGAAACTGGTGAAAAATTGATGTAATATCATAAGTACTTGTGAATTGAGCAACTACTGGAATTGTGAAAAAAAATTCGAAAAACTCAAATAAACAGATGCCATTCTTGAAGGGATGTCTTGAACTGATAGTTTTTTGAATGCATTATGAATTTATTACAGACGGTGACAGTGTTATTGTCTAGATGATAACCATTGTGGAATGTTTACTAGCTTTGACCTTGTTATGTTAATGCTCTTCGCCTGTTTCAGTCCACTGGTTCTTTCTTCCGCGACAAGAGTATCACTCTCGGGAACCTCATTGGTATTTCGAGCATTCTAGAGCTCTCGAGAAGATCAACGAGGGGAAGAATACCCGAACCACTAAGAAACAGGAAGAGTTACAAATCCAAGACATGGCTTTTCTCACTATGCTCCAAGCTAAGCACTGATGCTGTGAGCATTAACACCACCTCATCTCTCGGTCACTTTCTTGAAGCAGAAAGGAGAGCCGCTAGCAATTACAGAAGAAACCCGAGCCCGGGTGCTTATGGTCTGGATGATTTTGCTCATGTTCCAGACCCGAATTCATTATTTGTTGAAGGCCATGTTGCTCCACCTCAGTCAAGTTCTTGGCTGGACTCATCAAATGGTGAAAGAAACTTCAACGGAGACTTATTCCAGGAAGGAAATGGTGATGGATCTCCAATTCTTTTCTCATGTTTGTGTGGACATTGATGATCAAGTTCTCATTTTAACTATCTGTACTCTCTATTTTGAGTTAAGAAGTTAGAACATCGTCTTCTATTTCAGCCTAATCGCATTGTTGTGGGAGGAAATTTCCTTCTGCGGGGTGTTTATCTATATTATTGTCATCCAATGTTGGCTCGACTCCCTAGTCGAGTTCAATGTCTATAATTAAAGCACATTCAAGAGACTCTTTAAACATAAAATGCTCTCTATTTTAAAAAGTCAACATTTAAAATCATGCTTTAAAAAACTCTTTAAATTAATGTTTTAATTTAGAGAGTGTGTTTGACTCTCCAAATTTGGAGAGCCAAACTCATTAAATACATTTAAAGTGTTTTAATTTTTAATGTATGAAAACAATAAAATAATNACTATCTGTACTCTCTATTTTGAGTTAAGAAGTTAGAACATCGTCTTCTTTTTCAGCCTAATCGCATTGTTGTGGGAGGAAATTTCCTTCCGCGGGGTGTTTATCTATATTATTGTCATCCAATGTTGGCTCGACTCCCTAGTCGAGTTCAGTGTCTATAATTAAAGCATATCCAAGAGACTCTTTAAACATAAGATGCTATCTATTTTAAAGAGTCGACATTTAAAATCATGTTTTGAGAAACTCTTTAAATTAATGTTTTAATTTAGAGAGTGGGTTTGACTCTCCAAATTTGGAGGGCCAAACTCATTAAATACATTTAAAGTGTGTTAATTTTCAATGTATGAAAACAATAAAATAATCTAAAGAAAAACTAGTTAAAATAAAAGATAAAACAAAAATAATAAATATTTTTTGGAGTAGTAAAATTAAGCGTTAGATATGAAGAGTTTGTTCGAGTACTTCAAAAATTTAAGTCTCTAAATTTATAGATGTTGTCTAAATGATAGAATATGCTCTTTAAAAATAGAGAGTAAGTGAAAATGCTCTTACATTATCCTTAGTGTTTAGTAGGGTGGACTCAACAATATTGGTCAGTTGTCTAAATAAAATGGTGGAACAATCGCAGAGCAACTCAATTTAGAGGAATGGACGTCGTTCATACGTACCATTTGTGTTATACCATATGAAAAGTTTGATCTTGCACTAGAAACTTGGCACATAAAATAGAGAAGCCCCTCTATATACAAGAAATTAACAATTATAAAACTTCATTTGACTTCAGACTACCTGATATTTCAGATTTTACTGGTATTATTCCCAATTGCTCTTCAATCAAGTGCTAGACTGAAGTTATAAAGATGGAATATTGCAACAATATGACCTCAGCTCAACTCGTTCCAAGCTTTAAGTCTTATCAAGCTCCTCATTGCATTCAACGCAAACCTTTCCCAAACCACGGCTTAATCTCCCGAATGAACCCAAGGATGATAAACTCTTGAAGCTGCTGCTGCCTTCACCAAGATTAAATGACTTTCTTGTTCTTCTAGGCATATTTGAACTGAACTCCATCTCCATGTCACCATCAATTTTGTTCTTGGCAACAACTAAGCGAGTAATGCCAGTTCGACAGAAGGGACATTGTGGAATTTTTACAGAATTAGTGGCAGAATTGGGTTTGATGTGACAGCACAAAGCCAGAGTGCAATGAGCACACATCTCATGACCACATTCTTGAACCTCAATTGTGCAATCATGCTCGAAGCAAATGCAACACAGCTTGCCATCGTTGGCCTGCATGACAAGAATGTTCCCATTATATTCCTCGACTATAATAAAAAGTAAAGACTTGGTTTGTTCTTGAGTTATCATTTCATGAGAAAGCTACACCACCATCCACAATGCTCAACAGTACAATTGACAAGATCTTTTCTTTTCTTATTAGTGTCTATTATTATCAAATCCACCTTACCCAACATGCCATGTTTGTTGTTCTTGAAGCGCACCTATGAATACTAAACACAGTTGTACACATGATCACTTTTCCAGTTATATTATTAAGAACATGTTTGGGAAGTGATTATAAACAATTTAAATCATAAATACATAGAAATGAGTAGTTTATAAACACGAGCCAAACATAGCTAAAAAATTACAACTCCATTTATCTTCTTAAACAGAATATTCATTGAAAACTAGCAAATAGATATTGCACATTGAACATTGTCTCGCTCTGCCTTCCCCAATATGGTTTTTATGCATTTTAAAAGAATCTCAAGCAGTACGTATCATACATAAGCATTTGTTCCACATCTTTAAATTAAGAATATATCAGAACAACATAAGACTTGTCACCAACAAGCATTCATTTGACCCTTTATATAACAAATTTGCATGCATGAACAGAGGAATACAAGTCATATTACTCCCAGTTTCTGATAGTTGTAAATATTTTGGACATCACATAGTTTTGTATCTCAGGTTTTAAGACAACAAGATAAGGATGTACCACTTTCTGTAGACCCCAAAAAAAAAGTTAATTATAGCCATCTCGACATGAACTGAATCAAGAATCTATGGAGATCTATTCTTAGCAAGACATTCATTTTATGTGAAATGCAATTCAAAATACTTTTGGCAGGATTTTGTACCTCAAAATCATCGTCAGTGACATCAGAACTAGAAGATTGTGGAATTGATTCAGATGCCTCCACCAAGACCACTTTCTCTCTCTTTTTATTGGCTTCAATTAAGGCTTTTTCTAATAAAACTTTTGCATCAGGATTCAGCTCAGTGATAAATTTCAAGGACGACGGCCAAGTCAAAGGCTCAGGAGCAATAGGATTTAACAATGCAGCGCATGCTTCATGTTTGTGCTTCACAGCAACCATGTAAGGTATTCTCCTGCAGAGATACCATGCCATATCAATAATTTATTTGCTTTTACCCGTGAACATGAGAAAATAATCTATTTGAAAAAACTTTCACACAATATCAAAATGATAAAGGACAGAATTTCCCAAAGATTCAAGGATGCAACAATGACATGACAAATGATATTTGGTTCAATTGGTGGTATTGTGATTGAATATTGTTCCATAGTGACAGCAAAAGCAACATAAAAGTAGACATCTCATATTTGAGGTGTCCACATTCTGTAAGCATTTTCACCTAAAACATCTCTACTGTGGTATTGCGATTGAACATTATTCCATAGTGACAGCAAAAGCAACATTAAAGTAGACATCTCAAATTTGAGTTGTCCACATTCTGTAAGCGTTTTCACCTAAAACATCTCTACTATATAACGGATTGGCTCATTGATCTCACAGGAATTCTATAGAAACATGAAATTGCCCAGTGAAGCTATCCGAATAATTGCCCAAAACTCGCAATTAGCTACACGAGAATTATTAACATTTATTTAATTTTCATTATAAGAGTTAAAACCAGATAAACAAATAATTTTCAGCTTATATGTGCAATTATTTAAGTGACTTCAAGGGAGATGCATTTGTTTGGAAGAAAGTTACATTGCTCAGCCAGAGGAATCTCTTTGAAGACGATCAGCACCCCAAGCAAGCAATTCCCGGACACAGTCCAAAGAACCACCCCGTGCAGCCAAATGAAGAGGTGTACTCCCTGGGTAGCTACATATATTGTCTGTCTTTTTAAATCTGATAAATGCAACAAAATGCTAAAAGAACTAGATTAAAGGTATACCTATATCCACCAGTAGAAGCAAGTACAAGAGCCCCACTGCTCAATAGAACGTGAACACAATCTCGTCGTCTTTGATGAGCTGCCAAATGCAGTGGGGTTGCACCACTTCCATCTCTTATGTTAACAAATCTCGAAAACCCCCTGACCTCCCATTTGAGCACAATAATTAGCTAGTTGTTTTGATTAGACAAACATTGGGGTGTATTAGTATAAGACAACATAGGGAAGAAATAGTCACCAAGATTGTGCAACTGTAGTAGAATAAGCAGCAGAAAGAATCAATTGTAGGCAATCTGAATGACCATAGTACGCTGCATAATGCAAACAGGTTCTTTCATGTAATGTATCAAACAATAAAACCTGAAAAAATCCCAAGAGGAATTCATCATTAAATTACTAACTCGCCAATAAATACTGGAAAAAGAAAAGAAGCAAAATGCAATGATCATACATTTGCTCCAGCTTGAATCAGTCTTCCCACGCAGGAAATCTTGCCATGCATAGCAGCCAACATCAATGGAGTCTGATCCCATCAGAATCCAAGAAAAGCAATGCTCATATTTTAGTATATAAAACAGACAAAAATCTCTGAGGAGAAAAAAATGCATCTCGACTCAAAATTACATAAAAATAACAGGATGAGCTTCCCTTAAACAAGAATCAAACAACACCCACCTGTTTGTGGCGATTCAAGATATCTGGATTACTACACCGATCCAAAATCACACAAAGAACCTACCAAAAGTACGGAACGAAGAAAATTTGATCAAATAACTCAAGAAAATGAGATATACAAATATTCACAAATCACAAAGAACCCACCTCGATCTGCCCAGTTGCAGCAGCCACATGCAGTGCAGAAAGCTTACCATGAACGGTTTTCACTGTCAACAAATTTGGTTTCTCCTCGGCCATTGCTTCAACTGTTTCAAGCTCTCCAGTTTGGACTGCAACGAACAGATCATTTTCGCGGAATTGTCCACAGCTCAGCTTCTGCCCCATTTCCTCGGTATGAATAAAAGTGTCTTAGCTTGTGGTCAAGGCGCCACCCTCCACGGCGTAGTCGGTGGATGGGGTGATAAAAGTGGCGCGGCAGAGGAAGCGGAAGGTAGGACGAGGGTAAATGTAGAGTATTGAATTGGTCTTGGAGTTTGGACTTGCCCACCGGGATTCCGGGCAGCTGACCGGTTGAGTTTTGTAGATTTTCGGACACCTGTCGGAACTTTTAATTTTTGGGATAATCGCAGCCGCGGTCCCAAACCTTCCAAAAATTAACACGCAGGTCCAAATGAATTATTTCAATTAGTTTGACTGTTAGTTACCCAAAAAATTGACTTTGACCAATTTTAAAGGGATAAAATAGTAACTCTGAATTAAAATTAAAAAAGAAAAAAAAATCAAAAATAAAAAACAAAGCACTGTTCATCTTCTCCTTCCCACCCCGACACCACACCACGTCCTAAACCCAATCCAATTCATGTGCTAAGACATTGACATGGTGTGATGCAAACAAATGGTGAGGGATTTTCCGTTCTTTCGAGGTTGAATATTCAGCTGAGCCCCTAGTTTAGACAATTTTTGTCAGGGATTTTCATGGAGAGATTTGGGAAATTTAGGCATATCTATAGATGGACACCCCCATCGACATCTTTTGACAATCAAGTGAAATAATTTTGTCTACGAGAAGAAGTTTAAGGATGGCAACGAGACGAGTATGGGACGGGTCGGACATTCCCACTAGGGGTGTCTGTGGGTCGGTTCGGTTCGATTCTGCTAGGTTCCAGAATTTTCGGGTATTTAATAAATGGACCCGTCGGGTCCAAATATAATTATGGAACCGTTCGGTTCGATTCCGTACCATAATTTAGTTTTTTAATATTTACAGTAACACTACATAATACAACTAATGACATGTTCATTCGTAACTTTTACAAATTAACATAGCCTAATTTAAAAACATATAAATAACAAATCGTTCAATAAGATTAATTCAATATATACAAATACCAAAAAGTAGATA
>CAIGRH010168734.1:0-14041 GCA_903798295.1 Fraxinus nigra | reverse complement strand
CAAAAATACCTACACATGGCAAAATTATTGAATTTTACATATTTGGATTTTTCAGACATTTTCATTTTTTATTTTTATATATTTTTTCGTCGGTCTCAAACATAAACCAAATCATTTTTGACTGGTTGGTTTGGTTCAAAATCATTTCGTTGATGGGTCCACGTGACACCAAATCAACGATTTCTAAAATACGATTTCGATTCAATTTTCCAATTTGACGATACTTGCTTAGCACCCTACTTTTTAAGACATTAAAGACAAAGAAAACATTGAGCCACGAATCAATCACACACTCATCACACACTCATCATCTCTCGTCCATTCGAATGATGAATCACGAACTGCAACGTGTAACACTTATTCAAGTGCACGTGTAACTCTCATTGACCATCAGATCAGGTCAAATCCAACGGTCAAGTAAAATAGGAAAAAAAAAATGGAAAAAATAGGCACATGATCATGTTGGACCGTAACTTCCGTTAGTACCTCATTAGATGCCCCTTGTGAAAATCTGAACTGCCACTTTCACTTCACTTATCAGATTTCTTGAGGACAAATCTCTCCTGTTTTAAGCAAAGAAGTGATTCTTTTTCACTTTTATTTCAAGAAATCATACCATTAGTATTCGTTATTCTCTCTTTTTGTTGAATAATCTTTGTGTTGTTCTTTTTCTTTTACGTTATTTTTGGTGATTTTGTGAATGCTGAGGGATTAGACGAATGTTTTTGGTATTTTGGTTTATGGGTTTGATTTATGACTGATTGTACACTAAGGAAGCGCTGACAGTTCAAAAATGGCGGGTGAAATTGAAGAGCCTTTCAGGTTTAATTTTCAGGTACCCGTTTATGAATTTTTATTTTTGTTCGTCTTTTGGAGGTTTTGGATCTGTTGATATGATGAAGTAATGATTTGATCTGTGTTTTGTGGGGGCATAATGAGTGTGTTGCTATGATTCTACTTTTTCTCGTTTTATTTTAATTTCAATCTTATATGCAATTTATTCGAATCATGTATTGTTAAATTTATTGGTTTCAGATAATTTTTCCAGAAGATGTTATGCAGTTTGAATATTTGATTAAAAATGAATTAATGTGCACGGCAAGCTAGTTTTGACATCAGATCAGACTCTGACTCAATGTTGAACACAGTTTCTGATTGCGTAAAACTGTTAACATTCTTTCAAAAGCATGGAATGGGCACCCTGGAATTAAAGTTACATGAGATTGTGGTAGCTCGTGTATAAACAATACGGTCTTGTTTGGGTTGCAGTTCTGGAAATGATTGAATAGTAGAATGGATAAGCGATAAAATCTATATCTATTCTGGGATGTCGTCGATAATGGAGATATCCTTGTTTCTTTCGATTAATCACTATGTTGCACTTAAACGATATAACTATATTAGTATTGGAGTCTTGTTTTAGATTAATAAGGTCTAAAGCTATGTTTATATATGATCGATGGGATGGAAATCGTTACTCTGTAAACTATTAGATAGTTTATCAAATCGAGAAATAAATATCTAGTGTTTCCAGCAGCATGAAATTGAGGCTTCAAAATTGGAAGCCTGTAAATGATTATAAAATCATCTTTAATTGACTATAATAGTATGCATTATAAATTTAGAGCATGTTAACATTAATTACAAGGATCAAGATTTCTAGTTCAGCTTTCAATATTGTAGACATTTATAATATTCGTGGCTTTCTAACATACGGGAGGAAAATTTCTTAATTAAAATTTACTTTAGAGAGAATGAACTCATGCAATCTAGCTTAAGTTATTAGGACACCAAAGTCACAGCTTCATTGCTATTATTAATCAAAGATCAGCTGAATTTTCACAAGGCAATGGCTGAAATCAATTCTAACTAATGGGAACATGTAAACTTGTCGGCAGATTTGTTTTTTATGTCTCATAATAGTATATTTTCCTGTATCTCTTACTTTTCATTTCTCAATGTCTACTATCTTGATATGAACAGGCAGATACTTTACAATCTGGCTCTATCTCATTTGGAAGGTTCGAAACAGAAGCTCTTTGTTGGGAGCGGAGGTCATCCTTCTCACACAACAGATATCTGGAAGAGGTAGAGAAATACTCAAAACCAGGTTCAGTTACGGAAAAAAAGGCATACTTTGAGGCTCATTTTAGAAAGAGGGGACTTCTTGGTCAAAGTTCATCTGAGTGCCAGAATGGGACAGAATATCAATCCAGTGAAAATGACATCTCAGAAAGTGCGCAGTATGATGAGCAACATGAGCACAAGGATGAGGGCAACTGTTCTGCACGTTTTCATCAGAGTTCACACTGTTCAGTGCATGACAGAGAGCATGAAGTTACTGAATCAGAATCTGAAAGAGAAGAGTTTGCTACATCATTTTATGAACTTCAGGTTCAATCTGCATCTGATACCAACGCTGCAGACTTTGTTACTGAACATGAGAAGACAGAAGAAGCAAATCACGCTGAATTTGGCAAGTTACTTCCAACCAATTCTGAGTTGGATATTGACATAGAACAGAATGTTCAGGAAGAAGGATCCAGTTTGGATACAAGGCATATGACGAAAGCCGACATTGACTTGCACCCTAATAATCATGTTGCTGGGGTAAATATTGGTGCTAGACCAGAAAACCAACAAGGCCACTTGGGCCAGTATTTTGAGGTGAGAACTTTATGAGTTAAGAAAACCAATGAGGCTGGTTTTTTCTCTTTCAATAGTTCGAAACTGGATGTGGTGATTTGATTCTGTAACGAAGTGTTAGACTATGATATCGAGATGTTAGTGGCTAGATGCATTTGGTAATGAAGTTTATTTTCTTTATTGTGTTTGGAGTAGTCTTTCTTTCTTGAATAAGATCATTGTGCCTATCACATCTTTTCATTGCTTTACACGGACTACTATCTGGAATATAGGGGAGGATTGAATCAGGAATCAAAGACGTGATCCCAAGATTGACATCCCGAGTTAGTGTTGCACACGAGAAGAGAAGTACGATTAGTGAGGCTTATAAAGGTTCTGGAACAAAACCTAGAGTAAAAGTCAATGATACTCCACTAAGATCCAAGGCAGAAAAGAAGACTCCACTCGCAGTTGCTCAGAACAAGTGTTCAATGCACAAATTGCCTAAATATGAGGTGATTTTTTACTTATGTGGATACTATTCATGTGATTAAATTTTCAAATCCAAATCAAGTACATTGTTTTTGCTGTCTTTGTATAATTTTTAATTGTTTGCTGCTTCTGTATCATTTTGTTTAATCAGTATTCTTGTACTATTATGATGTTCGTGTAATTGACTGGCTCTCCCTTTCCACAGGTTTTACCAGGCTCAAAGGCAAAAGTTAGCCCACAGATCAAAAGGTAGTTATTGCCTCGTTCTGAACTTCTGGTAGTTTAGTGGAGCCAAATTTGTTTTTCTATCATGAATTGAAATACAATGATCGCCTCCTTCTGATTTCAGCGCTAAGAAAGAAGCTGGAATCCATCAAGTTTCAGTGTCCCAGCCTTCGTCATCGCAGATGACTGCCACTACTGCACGTCAAAGTGCAAACAGGTTCTTACAAGAAAATAATTTACATTATATTTGTGCAATGAGTTTTTCTGATCTCATAAATGTATAATGTCGCTTAGGCTCTCACAAGCTGTAAGTTTAACACCAGGCATGAGGCAGAGAGTCTCTGATTTCAATTTCAGAAGTGGTGAGCCTGCAGAGAGAAGGAAACAGGCAAGAAAGCTTACTATTCCATCAAATGAAGCATGGTTATAAAACAACTACATCTCAAAGTCTGATAAAATTATTTTATATTTTTTTTAGTATCATAAGAAGTTAGAAGGGAAAGATCATGCAAAGGAGACTGAAATTGACCACCTTCAAGCAAAAAGTCAGGTAACAAACTGTAGAAAATATTTTTAACCGGGAAATAATTTCTTTTCTTGTTTACTTCATGGATGGATTACCTAACAATTATTTGGAAATTAGCATTTGTTTCTCGTGGATATACTGATAATTATGTTAGTTTTTTTTCTAGAAGAGTCGAAATTGAGTAAAAGAAATGTGTATCATACCATTGTCCTATTACTTTTGTACCTGTTCTCTCACTTTGTAGTTTGAAAAATGTTAAGTTGGTTTGTGTTTTGTTTTTTGCAGGAAAAGGAGAAAGCAGAAATTAAACTGTTGAGAAGAAGCCTCAACTTCAAAGCTACACCTATGCCTGCCTTCTATCGTAGAGCTGGGCAAGGGTCAGATAGAAGCAAGGTGCATAAAAAAATCTACTTTGTTTTTCTAATGCCCTGAGTAACTTGGAGACGTCTCATATTACCCTTTCTAGTGTTATTGGATCAATATGTTTCCTTGCGTTTAACTGAATCCTTTTACTAAAGTAATCATTTGATCTTCTTCATCAATTGAGTTCTTGAGAACATTTTGCTTTTTGGTTGTGATCATCATGGAATACTGCAAGAAATGGAGTTTTTATAATTCTAAAACCTATACTTAGATTTAGATTAACATGGTTGCAAAATGTGCTTTCTCATTTCACTTATCCCTAATATTAATATTAAAGAAAGGTTTACAAACCAGACGGAATCAAAGTTCCATATCGTGGTTCCTTTAATTTTTGTCCAGAAAACCATTTTTAAACCTTGAAACATGGCACAATATTGTTCAAGTTCAAGAAAGATCTTTAATCATTTGCACAAATGAAGATGGAATGATGTCACAAGAACAAATTAGTTTTTTGAAAAAGTAGAAATTGTACATAACTTGCTCAGAGGCCTTTGATCGATCTTCTTCTTCCTGTTTCCAGGAATGAACAACAGGATAAAACAATGATTTTTCTATTTTGGTAATTATGTGTATATATTCTTGTTAAAAATGTATAATTTAAGTAAGTGGCCCTCTCGTATTTGGTGGACGGCTCATTTTAGTGATTTAATTTTGCTTTGCCCTTTCATGCAGCTCTTATCAAAATCATACGGAGGAGTGTTATCTAAGCCTTTTAGAAAATTACTACAATTCAGTTACATCTTGAATGTAACTTTCATTACTTTTCCCTGTTGTTGGGTTTTGATACCCAATAAATCCGGACGATGATGTTAAACTTGTTTTATTGGATTATACTTTATAGGTCTCGGTCGATAGTGAAGTGAAATGTCGACATCACAATCGAACAAACAATTCCTACAACCAATTTGGGTCATTTGAAGTAACCTATTTTAATTAGTATTACTCATGGCCCAACCCATTACCTTGGACGGCTTTTTTGGTTGACAACTCATTACTTGTTATCTATTGGGCCATTCCTTACCTAAAGCCCCCTATTTTGGCCTATATAAGTGGCCCGTTTTTTTTATTTTTTGTGTGTTTGTTTTAGTGTAAATATTGGGCAGCCGTAGGTTTGAGAGAGAAAAGAGAGTTCCTTTTGGTTTCGTGCTTCCCTTGGCTTTGTGCCACCTTCTTCTCCTCTTCTCTTAGCTTTTGTATCTGGTTTTGGGCTACCAAATATCATTCACACTCAGCATTTGTGGCACCTTGGAAGCAACCGATTTTGGGCCTTAGGTTTTGGAGGATTTCGGTTTATGGTTGTGGTGGTCGATTTGGTTGTTAATTAAGCTCGAGTTTGGTGTGATTGGAGGCCAATAATCAATAAATGGTGTTAGAGCACGACGTTGGTGGATTGGGCTCTAAAATCTGATCAGAAATCAACAAATGGTATCAGAGCTTGTGTTGTTGAGAAATCTGTGGAAAAAGTCGACCAAAACTGGTTGAAAATTGGCAGAATCGAAGGCAGAAAAGCAGAACTGTAACTACCCAGTTGTTTCTAGATTTCCAGACCTGCATATGCGATTTTTGCCCAAACCAATAGCTGGTTGGACGAACGTAGACCACCGGCGTGACGTGCATGTAGAGGCGCTTCTAGGTGTCCGGCGTGCGAGGTCGGTGTGTCGCATGGAGGCGGCGCGTGAAGCCCTCACACAGAGACGATGGCGGCCCGTGGGGTGGTTTTTCAGCGATGGCGTCTTCAAGCAGAATGTTCCTGGTGGCGTGGCAAACCTTATGATGGTGTCCGTTTTCAGTTTCGGGTCATACGGTGAAAATTAGACGATTTTGCCCTTCGACGTTCGTGTTCTTTGCATTTTATTATTATAGTTATTGTTATCGTGTAGGGTAATAATTTATTTTTCGCATTAGAATTCATCGTGTGGGGTGACGTTATGTTTGAGGTTACCGTGAAGGGATAACCATTGCCTATTGCTAGATCTAGGAATTGTTAATTATTTGCCTTAAATTCNCAAGCAGAATGTTCCTGGTGGCGTGGCAAACCTTATGATGGTGTCCGTTTTCAGTTTCGGGTCATACGGTGAAAATTAGACGATTTTGCCCTTCGACGTTCGTGTTCTTTGCATTTTATTATTATAGTTATTGTTATCGTGTAGGGTAATAATTTATTTTTCGCATTAGAATTCATCGTGTGGGGTGACGTTATGTTTGAGGTTACCGTGAAGGGATAACCATTGCCTATTGCTAGATCTAGGAATTGTTAATTATTTGCCTTAAATTCTTTGTGAATTAGTTGTCAATTAAATTTTTCACTATTAGAATTGCACGTGGTCTTAGAAAAGTTTACTTGACTATTCTGTTTGAATTGTTTCGGTACTTTACTTGTGGTCGTTGTTGGTTGCATTTTGTGTTCTGTGTATTTTTTTGTAAAATGACGACACATTATGAGTTGTGCATTTTTAATGAAAAAGATGATATTTTAATTTGGAAAAATGAAAAATTTTGATGGCAAATGTAGGTCTAAGGCAAGTGCGAAAAGTAAGATGTGTTTTAACTGCAATAATTTGGACATGGTTGAAATAGACTATCAAAGATGAGGAGAGTGGTGAGATGAATTCTATCTTTGGGTCGAGTGATAATCCGTGTGAGGTTTATTGAGGGTAAACCTTGTTACGGCAAATGCATTTGCGTGTAATCTTTTCTGCAGTTGTGATCACTTAATTCTGTTGCATGATTATATGTTGCATTTCAATGTGTTTGATATGCGCATTGGCATGAATTTGAGTGATTTTATTACTTTGTGTAATGTGTTTGCATGCATAATAGGTTGAGATCTATGTCGTGCTCTGTTTTGCTCTGTAAGTGGTATGAGAGAGTGTGGTAGTGAGAAGTAAGAGGGGCAACCATTTTCTCCTTCAACTTTGTGAGCATGTGTGGTTTGTGAGATTGTGTGAGGTAACCCGTGAGGGTTATCTTCGTTCTCTGTGTGAGCCTCTTTTGTGAGTGTAGTGAAGTAACCAACTCTTTCTTCTATTATCTTTGTGAGTGCTACACCCACCCTTCCCTTTATGGAATAAATTTTTAATGGATTTTTTTTATCATTGGTGTTAGAGTAACCTTGTGGTGTGTTGGTCAATTTAAATTGAGCCCTAACCTTGGTGGTCGTAAAAGGTGTTGGTTTGCCATAGTGGGTTTGTGATGCATTAGTAGTGAGGATGTCTATTGTTGAGGTAAGATATGTGGAGTATAGATTCATAGAGGTACATTGGTGGTTTGTACCGTGAGATGTGGAGTGTGACATTTGAATCACAAGTGGAGATGTGATCAAATGTTGGAATCATTTATCTATGAAGAGACCTTGATTAGGTGGAGTGCAAGAGACACACTTCTATCACTTCTGTTAGGTGGAGACCCATTATCCATTTAGATTGGAAAAGTGATGTGGTGATAGAGGATTATCCCGAGAACTTAGGATCTATAGAGATTTATCAGTTAGACATGGGTTTAGTGATTAGTCTAGTGAGCATGGTGGGCGATGAGGTGAGATATGTGTTCTCAAGGTGTGAGCAACACGGAATGAGATATGATAAGTGTGGTGAGATCTTCTCTGTGTGGTCATTTATGCATTTGTTGTATATGTGTTGGCCTGTTGATTAACTTGGTGTTAATCTGTTATTCTGTGTGAACATGTTTAAAAAAACTTATGTGTTATCCTATATGATATCTCCATCGCATGTTTATTTGCTTTTAATTGATTGCTGTGATTATCTATTTCTACTTGAGTGTTCTTGGTCTTGGCTTTGGTGAGTACATGAAGCATGTATGGTATGTGTTTCGGGTTCGAAACACGAGGTAAGGTCTGTGATACTAATTTTATTGATTACCTTGAATATGTAAAGTATAAACTGTGTTTTGGTTGCTAGCAGATTTATTGGGAATCAAGGTAGAGATTTGTTGGATTTTGATATCCAATAAATCCGGGCAATGATGTTAAACCGGTTTTATTGGATTATACTCTATAGACCTCGACCGATGAGTGAAGTGAAATGTCGACACTACAATCGAACAAACCATTCCTACAACCTATTTGGAACATTTGAAGTAACCTATTTTAATTAATGTTACTCATGGCCTGACCCATTACTTTGGACGGCTTTTTTGGTTGACGGTCCATTACTTGTTATCTATTGGGCCTCTATTTCTTAACTTAAAGCCCACCCATTTTGGCCTATATAAGTGGCCCGTTTTCTTGTGTTTATTTTAGTGTCAATGTTAGGCAGCTGTGAGTTTGAGAGAGAAAAGAGAGTTCCTTTTGGCTTCGTGCGTCCCTTGGCTTTGTGCCACCTTCTTCTCCTCTTCTCTTAGCCTTTGTGGCTGGTTTTGTATTATTCATACTCAACCTTTGTGGTACCTTGGAAGCAACCGGTTTTGGGCCTTAGGTTTTGGAGGATTTCGGTTTGTGGTTGTGGTGGTCGATTTGGTTGTTAATTGAGCTCGGTTTTGGTGTGATTGGAGGCCAATAATCAACACCTGTCAAAGCCAAAACCTGCTATCTTTGATATTATATTTTTTAAATCTTTTATCCATGGACATGATTTTGAATTGTTATGCTTCATGCTGTGCATTTCTTTGTGATTATTTTCTGATCAAGGTTTTTTATCATTAAAAAATAGCTCTAAACTGACAGGGAATCTTCAGATAGAACAAATTTCAAGTGTAAGTACAATTTTTATGTGGACAGTTCGCTTCGCATCACTTCGCATTTTGTTTCTTTGGGTTGATATTGTTCACCTGTCATAATTTCTTTAATATGCCATTTATTCTTCGGTATTCGCATTACAATCTTTTCTTAGCTTTGCAAAGTACTTTCAAATAATTTACTAAAATCGTCAGTTAGTGAAGAATTTGATCCCTTGGATGCTTTGTATCCAGGCCACAGCAATTAACCCCGAAACAAGAACACCAAGGACTAAATCTTCAAGTTCCAGTATTAGAATTTCTGAAAGATCTTCATCAAGTTCGGGCAAAGGAACTAATCAAGCCCTTCTCATAAGCAAACCTCTGAAGTCTCCATTCGTCTCAGGAGCAACCAGCTGCCATTCAACAGTCACTTCTGATAGCACACCACCATCTCCAGCATCTGTGGAAGGAGAAACCTGCAATAATCATCCAATGCAAGCTGCAGTAAACAAGACAGAAGGTGGGATGAAACAGCAAGAGAAAGAGAAGCATCTAAATGTCCGGTGCCATAAAGTGCCAGAAGGTAACAAGATTTATAAAGGTCCAAAAGTTGATGGAAAGCAGAAGCCAGGAAATGGGAGGCATAGCTAAACTGCAGTTGACAGTATTTCAAGAACTGGACGCCTAGCAGTTGGCGTTGCCTTGTGAATGTGATTTCCTTCTCGGTACGAGCATGTTCCCTTGTACAAGGCAATCTGTTATCAAGGGGAGTTTGCTTTCCCCACTGGATATGTTGTATGCGATGTAAAGTTTAGTTGGATAGGTATTAATAACTATTTATATCGTTTGAGAACTCAAATGTGCATCCTAAATTGTATTGCTACCACAACGTGACACTAGATTAACTTTATGAAATTATCAGCTTAGTGTGGTATCCTATTTGTTGATAGATATTATTAGATTAAAAATTGCCAACTGGTGTACTTTGTCTTTGCTCATTTTCTGATGCAACAGTAGCCGAATTTTCAGACGGTGAATTGAATTGTGGGGAACCTTGCACCATTTTTGCTTCAGTTTTTGTTGAGTTTTCACTAAAAGTTAGTAAGCAATGACGTACAAATTTCTTGGCTGATGCTGGCTCATCAAATGGACTTTCTAGCTCCAGCATAAGCAAAATTAATGTCTATCGTCTCATGACCGTGGCCTAGCAGAGTGCAAGTCGAGCGTCCAGTGTATGAGTTTGGCCGAAAATCTGGACCGTGCACGACCCATATGGAAAATGCAACACTATTATTTCTTTACCACCCACGAATTTGACCTCATAGGGTTCAAAATTATTCCAAGGAAAGATGTAAATTTACAATCAATTATATATGTAGATCATCAAGAGTGTGTGTTGTATGAAAACACAAATAAATAATACATAAAAAATATATATATATTTTTTTTTTCTCAAAAATTTGTTCACATTTACCTACCAAATTAGAAAAATCCAGCGGTTAGGTGACTATTGTCTTTAGTCTTACACTCGTGTCTTCTAATTCGCATAATTCCATGTGAAAGTATAGCAAAGTCCTACTTTTCTACCACTTCTCTTTCCTTTTTTTCTTGTCTTGTGCCTTTATTTGGATTTCAAACATATTTTGACAATAATTATACTCTAGAAATTTCGCAACCCACTTCATATACTTGGAATGGAGCGTTGGGGTCTCAATAATTTTGGTTGGTGCTCATGTGATAGATTTTAGGTGATAAATAAATTAAAAGAGAAACAACTCGTGCATCGATACGAAGATGTACATATTCACCATAGCCAAGCGATCTCCATAGAACGAGTTAAATTAAAAAGATAAATCGAAATTAACATGTTTTGTTTTGGTTGCTAAGGATATATTTTAATTCAGCTTAATTGTGACAAAATAAAAAATTATTTTATAGAGAATAAATTTTCCACTTTTGTAAGACTTTTGTGAATTATTAGAAAAATGAAAAAGTGTGCAAAATAAAAAAGGAAGCCAAAAAAGGAAAAGAGAAAAGTAATCGATTTTAAGGTTTCTTTTCTCCTAACGAATAAATATAAAGATTTTTTTTTCTTGCAAATAAAATAAAATAGTTAAAAGTTTGTTCCTCATAATCCATACATAATTAATATATAGAAATTAGAAGATGTGAACTTTATTATAATAATTAAAAATGCATACCCTCAATTCTAGAAGATAATGCAATCAACTAGTTTGAAAATTCTCATCAAAACTACAACACGAAACGTAAACCACGAGATTGTTGACCCATCGCTCTCTTGATCATCATCAAACTACAGCCCTTTGATCATCATCCCAAAAACATTTCACTGTAAGAACAAAAAAGATAATATTCTACAAGGATTCTTGTAATATATCATCATCTAATACTCTTAATTACATGAAAATTCAAGAAAACTCAGACAATAGAAGAAACAAGAACAAGTAGGGGCAATATGATGATCATGGTTCTTGATCCTTGAATCAGAGCGGTTGATGATGACTGATCTTTATGAGGTGGCCTTCTGTAATAATATGGAAACCACGGCAGTATTGGCTCGGGTGGCGGTGGCGTAACTCCGTTAAAAGAGTCTGGTGATGGAGGATTATATGGAAAGTAACCAGCAGGAGGGGTGGTGAAAGCTGGGGGAGAGAATGACGTTGGTGGGGCAGTGGTGGCAACTGGTGGAGATGGTGGTGTTGTGGCCACTGGAGGGTTGTTTCCGGGGCCGGTTGGTGGCGGATAACACGGATATGGGCACTCTTGTGATGTTGTGGTGGCCGGAAAATTAATAATTGCTGAGATGAATAGTAGTAAAGAGAGTAAGTTGGGAAGTTTTGTTGAAGTCATGGCCCTAATATTGTTGAGGAAGAAAATGAAATGAAATGAAATGTAGAGTGAGAAGATTCAGGACCAAGTAAAAATGAGTAGTGTGTGTGTGTGTGTAGTGGAGTGGGTGGTAGAGGGTGTTGGGGGTGGTGTGGTGTGAGGTGGAATGGACCTTACTCTTTAACTTGTTTTTGATAATTTTGTCATGGCTTGAAAGGAGTCCAAAGTTGCTAGGGTGTAATAAAAGCAAGTTTGTATTTTTGTGGTCAACATATGAAATAGTCCCTAATAAAATAAGATTCAAATTGATCAAATAATTGTAAAATAAGAGGAATATCATGGTTTAGGATTATAAAATTTTCTTGGTGACAATGATTTAATCGGATAGCGGTAAGTTAAGCGTCTTATAATAAGTTACAATTTTTGAAGCTAACTTGTTGGTTTAAGGGTTTTATTCATTCAAATCGTTGTGTACAAGATCGTCAATAAAATGTAGGGACTCTTCAATCTAATGCATAACTTACGTTAGCAAGGGTATGAACGACTCCATTTTTAATTGATATTTGATATACAATTGTACCTGTAATTAACTTTAGATAGTTTTCTTTTATTCTTCTTTACTAGTCTATTGTAGAATACATGTTCTAAAGCTCGAACTAGGAGTATTTAGACCCTATTTGAGCTCCATTGTTCCAAATTATAACGAGGGGAATAGTAATTTTTTAGAAAATGTATGGTATAAAAAGAAGAAATTTTTTTTTTAAACTTATGTATAATATTATTTTATTGGAGAATCTGTAGTTGATAAGCGAGAGAAAAATGAATTTTAATTGAATAATGAATAATATTAGAAACTAAAATTTAAGATATTAGTATTTTCAAAGAGCTAGGTCATTCTTTTTTTTAAAAAAAAATTAAAGAAACATTTCTTAGAGTTTGTTTTTCATTAAAATTATATGACTTTTCAATTTAAAATTTTTTATTCTATTGACTACTACATGACAACTACTAGTGATGCCACTAGAGCACCTCACACTTGATTTATTTGATTCATATGACGAAATTGTAACTACTAGAATAATCATTTCGAAAGAGGACGAAAAGATGATAAAGAAAACAAAACAAACATTTAACATTTCGTCTATATCAACCTCAATTATTAATTCTTTACATCGGGATTGTCTTTATTTAATTACATAGAAAGTTAAATGTACAAAAAAAAAAAAAAAAGGTTATTACATTTATAACAAAGAAGTTACCATTATTCAACTCATTGGTTAAAATGCTCTAAATTATTGGGCACATCATTGTCATGCTAACTTATGGCATGGGAACTTGTTTTTCTTCATTCAAGGCACCTACGACCTATTTATAAAATTCGAGAGTTTATTTTTATAATACTTTAAATTTTTAAAAAAAAAAATAAAAGGAATTAGGGTATTTTCAAGAGATTTTCTATTTTTAAAGATCATATTCTACAATTTAGAGAGTATCGTAGAAGATTTTAAATACTCCAACATACTCTTTATATTTAATACTCACAAATTTTTTTATTGTTTTTCTCTATCTGTTATTTTTATTAGCCTTCCTCTAAATTATTATATTATTTTTCTCTACTGAAAATTAAAATACTTTGAATACATCTAATTATATATAATGGGTTTTACTCTCTAAATTTGGAGAGACAGACTCGCTCTCTAAATTAAAATATTAATTTAAAGAGTCTCTTGGAATATAATTAATTTAAAATGTTGGCTCCTTAGAAGAAAGAGCATTTTTATATTTAAAGAGCTCTTGAAAATGCTATAAGCTCATCTTTCGAGTGTAAAAATAGTATTATTTTGTACAAGTTTTTACCTCCCTTATTTAGTGTATATTAAAAATTGATAAAATTTTAAGTCAGTATTAATCACGTTTATCTAAATTTATCAAAATATAATTTTAATTTACACCAACGTCAGCTTAAGTAATTGACCTTGCTTCTTTCTCTTAACATTCCATGACATCATAATGTGTTACTTAACTCAATTCCATGCTTGTTTCGCCATTCGGGTCATCTTTTAAGTAATTGCATTTTGGTCCCCCAAGTTTCATTTTCTTCCAATTTTGTCATTTTTCGTTCGTTTTCGCATACTCTTCATTCCATCCATCAATGTAATCCTAAAAACACGAATAATATCGAATTAAGCCATATTTCAACATATACATCAACAATTTTTCATGTTT
>CAIGRH010168733.1:0-11904 GCA_903798295.1 Fraxinus nigra | reverse complement strand
TTTTTATAATAAAAATTAATATAATATTAAAAGATTAATGTAGAAAATTATTCACAAATGGAAAAGAAGTGATTTTTTAAATTTCATGTTATATATATTGAATTAATGTTATTAGTTGATTATTAACAAAACTAAAATTAAATAAAGGGCATTATTGGGTATATAGCTAAATTTGTAAGGGTAAATTGGGTATTTAAAAGTTTCTCCTCAATCACCCCTTTTTATATAATATATTGTAGATAATGAAATTTGACAATTACAACAAAGAAACTTTTCAAAGGAAAATATAACACTCTTGTGAATAAAAACTAATATAATATTAAAAAGATTAATTTAGAAAATTATTCACAAATGGAAAAGAAATGTTTTTTTTTAATTTCACGTTAAATATATTGAATCAATGTTATCAATTAATTATTAACAAAACAAAAATTAAATAAGAGTATATTGGGCGTATAGTTAAATATTTAAGGAATTAATGTTATTAATTACTTTTAAAAAAACTAAAATTAAATAAATGTATATTAAGTATACTAAACATGTAAGAGTAAATGGAGTATTCAATAATTTCTCATCAATCCTCCTTTTTTTTTTTGGTAGATTATCAAAATCATTAGATTAACTTAAATTAAACGGTGAGATCTTTTGCCAAAACTATTGGTAGGGAAAATGCTCATCCATGATAAAAAGGTACATATACATTGTTACACATTGACATCGAAGCTTTTAGTGGGAACTATGTTGTAGTCCACGTGGAGACATGAGTTAGATATGACAAAGTCAACAAAGACCCAATTGGTCAAAATAAAGAAGTCAAAGAAGAAGTTGATGCCATTTGTTCTGAAACTCCTTTTAGAAGCCCTCGCTCCATTTAACTGAAGCACTCACCCCACCCGAAGCTTTTTTTAGGCTGGAACACTTGTTGTCTTTTAGAGGATCTGCATGTAATCTCTAGAAATGATTGATGTATCCTTTATAATAATGAATGGCAAGATTGTTGGCATTAGCTATGTCAACGAGCTGAGTCGAGCAAAAAAAAAGTCCGGACTCGGCTCGAACTTTTTTTGGCCGGATTTTTTTTGCCCAAGCCAAGCCGAGCAGAGCAAAGCCCAACCAAATAAATGAGGTTCGGCCTGAGCCTTAGCGGGCCGATCCAGATCGGGGGGTTTTTTTTTTTTAAATCCTACAATTGCTACCTAGCTGCCTGCAAAGGCAGACGCTGCCAAAGGCAGCTATTTTAAATTTTTTTCATTTTAATTTTTTTTAAATATGTGGGCAGGCTCGTCGGGCCATGGCCCGAGCCCCGGCCGGGCCCAGCTCAGGCTTTCTCCGAGTCGAGCCGAGTCCGAGCCGCCCGAGCTGTTAAGCTTTTTTGACATCCCTAGTCGGCATAGTGTATAGGGTAACTGACCCGTTGTCAATGTATTAAATGTGTAGTAGACTGAGTGATGTGAGGCTTCGGCTAGGGAGATAAGACAATGTGGTTCCTATCCAACAACAACCACCTCAGCTAGAACTCTATAAATAAGTAACTTTTGTAACATTTGTTTCTAATGCAACTCTTTACATTTGAAAAACATACTTGACTTTCTCTCTTGTCCATTTCATATTTATCTGTTTGAGTTAAGTTTATTTTTACTTTGGTAGAATTCTTTATGATTGTATGCTTGTTTGCAATTATCTTTGATTATATTGTCGGTACTTGAACATTTTTATCCCTCGTCGTAAAGTATCTCCCACTTCCATAAACACCACCCTTCTCCGTCTGAATTTCGATCAAAACGTGTTGGAAATTGTTTACGTAGACGCGAGTGGATCCGATATCTATTATACACATAACCATTATGGAAAATGTGGTCAACAAATTGATGTCATATGGGGAGAATCACACATTCAACCATGAAAAACCCGTTGAAAAAGAAGGCAATGAGATAAATTTTAGGAGTTTTTTGCCTTTGAAGAAAATGGGTTGTTCTTGAAGAAAGATCCACCAATATCCCAAGAGGAACCGCTTGTTGGATTCCAATATATTCTTTGAAAAAGGGAATATCATTCGTATAGAAAAAAACAAAGTTGCTATTGGAGAGAAAAACGTTACTATGAGTTCTAACAATGAAGAGTCAACTCTTTGGGGATCTAGGAAACACCTTGGAGAAGAAGAACCTTCACATCCTGCTCCAACAACTCTCCATCAATTTCATTGGCAATGTGAGGTGGATCAAGAAGTGGGTCCAGAATGGCTGCTAGACTCACCAGGGAGGTGGCTACCATGGCCGCAAACATGAGAAATATTACCCAACAGAATATTGTCGTGCACTAGCTACTTAAGAATATGTAGAACTAGGAAGGATACACAATTCCCCATTTGCAGCCTATGGAAATTCTCTTTTTCATGACCCTCGGCAAGGGAATTACTATCATGGAGAAGAGGAGGTCTAAAGCCAAATGGCTGATTATCAACATTATACCAGGGAAGAGGCCCCTCAAGAGAGGGAAGTTGAGGTTAATACGTCCACCAACTATGCTACTGACCGACCCAATGAGGTTCCATTCAACTTTTGTCTAAATTACGAATCAAAAGACATGCCTCAGAGATCCATAAGTATCTTTAACAGGTTAAACCCCAGAAGGCCTAGAAATAGGCAGACTCAACCTTCCTTTGCACCTAGAAATAGCAGTAGAGGCAACCTGCCTCAGAATCCTCCACCTAGGAATAGGCGTCAAAGTAGGGCACAACATGCTAGAAATCAAGTAGGACCGTCCAAACCACCTTAGGGACCTCAAGTCATAGAAAATGAAGATTCGCGTCGAGGACGACAATGATGACAATTTTTTATTCTCCCAGAGAATCATGGATACCCTTATCCTAAGCTATTTCATGCTTCCCAAAATTTCCAAGTACAATAGAAGAGGTGATCCGTGAGGCACCTCAATATCTTCAAAACCCACATGAGCCTAAGAGGTTCAAATCTCATTGTGAAATGTAGAGCCTTTCACTTGACCCTATGTTGGGTAGCTGAAGTGTGATACACTAGGCTTCCAAAACAGAGTATCAAAAGTTGGCTAGATTTCAAGAAAGCTTTAATTAAGAGTTCCGCAACACGTAAGGAGAAGGAATGACCAATACAGCGCCTCCAAGATATGAGGCAGTAGTAAGGAGAGTCTTTGAAGAGCTTTTTATCTCATTTTACTGATGAAATGACTTACTATGTGCAAATTACCAATAGAGAATCACTATTAGCTCTAAAGGAAGAGCTAGATATGAACACCATTTTTTGGATAGACATGCAAAATATGGATCCTACCAGTTATGACACCCTACTAGAAATGATAAAGCATAAGATCATCAAAGAGGAATTGAAAGATCATCTCAATAGGACCAATTGTGGACTTCCACTTCCTCAAAAATAACTAGGAAGAGGTCCCACCTCCCATTTAATGGAACATCATGTTGGACTGTTAACCACTCTTTACCCATGGCAAGCACTGGTTGCAACAACGTTAAATACAATACTAGCATTAGATTATGAGGAAGTCAACCTCTTTGTTAAGGCACACCCAGGAAGGTCCAGCCAACAGTTTCCCCAAAGGGGTAGAGGGCAAAATTCTAAACCTATGAATATGGATGAGACACACCTCTATTGCACTTACTATCACTCTTATAGCCATAATACAGCTGATCATAAGGACATTACCTTACATCCATAATCTAATAATCAAAGAAGAAACATGCGCATATGAGGAGACATACCTCCTAGGCAAGATCGACGACCTAGAAGGTTTGAGGGCATGCGTCTTCTTCAAAATGACACTCATCGAAGACGAGAAAGTGATGGAAAGAGGCCTAGAGAAGGTCAAAGGCAAAGGATGAGGCCTCCGACTAACACTGACCATGAACCTATTTGAGAGATTGACACAATCTTTGGAGATCTGTATGTTGGGAAAAACTAGAAATGCGCAAACGAACTTGCAAGAGAAGCTAGTGATCCCCCAATGGCAAGCTTTATAGTCCACAACAGTCGACTCTCAACTGGGAGAGAGGTTCAACCCATTATTTTCACACAAGATGATGTGGTTGACTTACACTATCCACATTGTGATGCCTTAGTGGTAAGGCCCGTTGTGGCACGAAATAGTCTTAAAAGAATGTTAGTAGATAATGAAAGTTCGAATTGAAGGAACTGTGGACTGTTACGTCCATTTACCGCTTGTGTATGAAATTCCCTACTGAGAATGACATTACTACGGTTAGAGATGACCAAATAAGTGTAAGAGAGTGCTATTTGAACTCTCTTAGGAAAGTATAATCTAGGGACGTCAATGTAATTTTGATGTATATTGACATGAACGACATCCATGAATAAGGGGGTTCGAAATGGTAGATGTTTTTGAAGAATATGTTGTCTTTGAAGTAATAACAGCCCCTGAAGAAGGGAGGGCTATTGAAGAAGTGGCTAAATTTGATAAACTGGATCCTTGCATCATTGATTGCGAACTTCAAACACCCCAGTAGAAGAGTTGTAGAGTTTTCCAGTAGATCCTTGGAATCCCTCCAAATCCTCGTAGGTTGGAAATAATCTGCCAATGGAGGTTAAAGAAAAACTGAAACGCTTCTTGTGTGAAAACTTGTATATCTTTGCTTGGAGACATGATTGGCATCAACCCAAAATGTTAGTTGTCCCCATTTAACATCGACGAAAAATGAGGGTTCTCAACCTAAAAAGGTATGAAGCCCTAAAGGATGAGGTGAAAAAGTTGATTGATAATCGTTTTGTCCAAGAATCAACTTATTAAAAGTGGGTATCAAACCATGTCCTTGTTAAGAAACACAATGCAAGTGGAGGGTATGCGTAGATTTTTTCAATCTTAACCAAACTTGCCCCAAATACAGTTTTCCACATCCACGAATAGATCAACTAGTTGATTCTATTGCTAGGTATGAATTATTGAGCTTCATGGATGCTTATTGAGGACATAATCAGATCCTGATGTTTCCAACTGATGAGGAAAACATGTCCTTCATAACGAACGGATGTCTCTATTGCTATAAGGTGATGCCCTTTGGGTTGAAAAACGTCAAGGCCACGTATCATAGACTTGTTAATAAGATGTCTACATACCTCATTGGAAAGACAAATGAGGTGTAAGTGGATGATATATTGGTGAAAAGCTTGAAAGTAAAGGATCATGTGAAGCACCTCGGTAAAGCCTTTCGAATATTGCGAAAGTACAAGATGAGGCTAAACCCTCTCAAGTGTGCATTTAGAGCCGGCTTAGGGAAATTCTTAGCCTACATGGTTAACCAAAGGGGCATAAAGGCCAATCCTGAAAAAGATTAAGGACTTAATCGAAATGAGGTCGCCCTAGAAGTCTAAAGAAGTACGATCCTAACTTGGCGCATAGCAGCCTTGAGCCATTTTGTCTCCAAAAAAAAAATCATAAGTGCTTTATTTTCTTCAAGGACCTAAAGAGAGGGAAAACGTTTCAGTGGACGGAACAGTGCGAAGTAGCCTTGCAAGAGCTGAAGAAGAACTTAGGATAGGGACCCCTCCTCTCCAAGTTTAAGATTGACGAGACTCTACAACTATATTTGGCAGTTACCACTGATGCTATTAGTTCGGTACTTTTAAGGGAGGAAGTTGATCACCAACTGCCTATTTATTATGCAAGCAAGGCACTTTTGGCAGTAGAACTATCCAAAAATAGAGAAGTTGGCTCTCTCTTTGTGACTGCCTCTCGGAAATTGAGGCCATACTTCCAGGCCCATACCATACAAGTGCTAACAAACTTTCTACTCATGCAAGTGCTCCAGAAGCCTGACGTTTAAGGAAGAATGATGAAATGGACTGTAGAACTTAGTGATTTTAACATTGTATTTAAGACAAAAGCTATCATCAAAGGCCAAGCCCTATCAGATTTCGTGGCAGAGTCTACCCATATTCCAGAAATGGAACCTACCGAACATCTCACCTAGAACCTGTTTGTTGATGGTTCCTCTGGAGACACATGATTTTGGGGCAGGAGTGGTCTTATCCAGCTTGGAAGTTCATAAACTTAATTGTGCTGTGAGGTTCAAATTTAAAGCTACCAACAACACAACAGAATATGATGCATTTTAACTGACCTTAGATTGGCCAAGGAAATGTAAGTGAGAGACTAATTATCAGTAGTGATTTTCAATTGGTGGTAAGCCCAATTAATGGTAGTTTCTTGACCAATGACTTCTTCCATCCTTTGAAAAGTTCGAGTTAGTTCAAATCCCACGTGTGGAAATGCCCATGCCTACACTCTTTCGAAGCTAGCAAGCAACAAGGATTCTGAATTGCTTATTGTTGTGCCTATAGAACACTTCCCTAGACTCTCATCTTCTAAATGTGAAGAGGTAATGTGGGTCGAAGATACTCCTCCATGGATGCAGCCTATCATAGCATTCCTTAATGATCAAGTGTTACCCTATGACAAAGATGAGGCATAGAGGCTCACAAGATGAGTTGCACTTTTTGTTTTTCAGGATGATGTGCTATGTAAGCGAGGTTTCTCCCTACACGTCCTCCGATGCATAGGTCGCGAACAAGCCACCTACGCGATCTAAGAAACTCGTGAAGGGGTTTTTTGTAATCATACAAAAGGATGGGTTCTGGCATAAAATGTTGAGGCAAGGATACTATTGGCCTAATTGAAAAAAGATGCATAACAGTTTGTGAGAAGATATGACAAATGTCAGCGATTCGCGACAATACAAAAACAACCTTCCTAGGAACAGAGTGTTCTCTCCCATCCTTGGCCTTTTTCCAAGTGTGGAATTAACCTTATAGGACCCATGCCTAAAGGAAGGGACAATGCCAACTTCGCAATCGTTGCCATTGACTATTTTACTAAATGGATGAAAGCCGAACCCCTAACCAAAATAATAAAAGCCAATACTTCTAAGTTCTTATGGAAGAACATTATTTCCCAGTTTGGAATCCCCCACTCAATTGTATCTGATAATGGGTGGCAATTTGATAATAAGAAGGTCATGGACTTATGTGAGGAACTATGAATCAAGAAAAACTTCTCCACCCCCACCATCCTTAGGCTAATGGGCGGGTAAAACATGTCAAAACATTCTGACCAGCCCTAATGGATTGGACGAGGTCAACAATATTGGTTATTATAACCCCCATCTTAGAAGCCACAGTACTAATGTCTAAGTCCCCCCGCCAGAAAGTGAAGAAACCATGAAATTCTTAAATCAAAGAAGTTGAAAAATATTCACGAAGTTGAACAAAAAAATCACTGAAGAAAAGTGGTCGGAGTTTGTGAAAGACATTCGAAGAATTTCAATAAAGTTGAAAAACAAGAGAGTTGGGAGTTTAATTGTTTGTTCACAAAAGAAATATGATTTTTATCCAAAACCATTGCCTTTTATAGGCGGAGGTTATCAACCTCAATCACTAGATCACGATCTTAACCATCCAACCGTTTATTTAAGACTCAATCTGAGTCATCCATCACATTTGCCACTTTGTATTCTATAGTCCAGATCAGGGTGTCGGCGTCGGCTTCACGCGCACCACTGCATCTGTCTCCCATATAACACGCTTGCAATAGTCATCATTGCTCATTTAATGCAACGACGATTGTGTGTATGGAAAGTTGAACTACTTCACCCGTCTTTTCTTGAAAACGTACAAGACAACAAATCATTTGGGTACAATAATTAAGGATAACTTGTGTTCTTAACGACACACATCTTCAGAATTAATGTATTACAGTCTCAACAAATAGCAGATGTACACTACCTTAGCCTCGACATGAGTAGCTTTGTCAAGGCTTTAGATATACAAACTTACTTCTAAGTAGACAACCTCGGATAAAAGGACCTCAGATGTTGCTCCCCAACCTTTTCCAAACAATCAGAAACTTCAAAGTACACAAATTTGGACAAAACCTTCGATAAGTACTTTGAAAAATTCATAATAGTTATACTTTCAAATTCAAATTCTAATATAAATATTTATATTTAGAATTGGGGGACTATTGTGGTATTGTAAAATAACTGCCCCAACAAAAAAATTATTTTTATAAAAGAAGTTCATGTATTACATAAATAATCACACATAGACTAGGGGGACTATTGTTACTTCTCGTCACCTATGCTCTTACTAGGAACCACGTCGTAGTCCACGTAGAGACACAAGTTAGATCTGACAAAGTCAACAAAGACCTAATTGGTCAAAATAAAGAAGAAGCTGATGCACTTTGTTCCGAAGCTCCTTTTAGCCGAAGCCATCGCTCTATCTGAAGCTCCCTTTAGCCGAAGCACTCATCCCATCTGAAGCTCATTTTAGGCTGAAGCACATGTTGTCTTTTAGAAGATCTACATGCAATCTCTAGATTGATGTAACGTTTATAATAATGAATGTCTGAATTGTTAGTCTAGGGTATAGGGTGGCTAACCGTTGTCAATGTATTAAATACCAGTAGCAGACTCAATGATGTAAGGTTTCGACTTAGAAGATGAGGTTACGTGGTTTTTATCCAATGGTAACTACCTCGGCCAGAACTCTATAAATATGCAACTCTTGTAACATTTGTTTCCAATGCAACTCTTTACACTTGAAAACACACTCGGCTTTTTCTCTTGCTCATTCCATATTTATCTGCTTGAGTTAAGTTTGTTTTCACTTTAGTGGAGTTGTTTACGAGTGTTTGTTTGTTTGCAATCATCTTTGATCATATTGTTAGTGCTTAATCATTTTTGTTTCGCGTCGTAAAATATCTCTTACATTCATAAGCGACACACTTCTACATCTGGATCTTCGGTCAAAACGTGTTGAAACTTGCTTGCTTGGACGTAAGTGAGCCTGTCATCTGTTGTCCACATAACCATTACGGAAAACGGGTCAACTTACATAATCTCATAAATTTGTCTCCTATTTACCCCCAAAATCTTGTGCCCGTTTGGCCCCCATTATTCCACATTATAACGAGAGAAATAATAATTTTATTTGAGAATGTGTGGTTAAAAGAGAAAGATTTTTTTGTGTTTACGTATAATATTATTTTATTGGAGAATGTATGATTGATAAGAAGAAAGAAAAATGAATTATAATTTAATGAAAAATAACGAGGGCCAAATGGGGCTTTAAAAGACTTTCACAAAATGGAGAAGGGGTGGATTCTGGATTATTTGGTCATACAAATGGCAAATTAGAATATTATTACATCATATTGCAGAAATAAATAATTTAATAAAATAAAATAATATTGCATCATAATGCAAAATAATTCAATAGAACAATGATGTGCCACAAAAGTTATATGGGCATATGGTGTTACATGCAAGATTTATTTTTCTAAAATAAAAGTTTGTAAAACTCAGATGAATTCTACAAAAGTCTATATTAATCATTAGTTTTAATTTTATAGAAGTTTATGAATGACATTTATTGAGGGTAGCTATATTGGCTCTACCACTCTTTATTTGTTCCATTACATTTAATTACACAAAATGTTCTCAATCTTTGCTGATTGTAGCAATTATGTCCCCTTTTTTGACGAATTTCTATCTTCAAACTTTATTTTTATTACTTAGCACATCAAGTGATTGACGATGATTTATATCAAAATATTTTGTTTGTATACTTTGAAATGAGGGAAAATCGAAATATGATGACAAATAAGTCTTTTACGCCTTTTTGATAGCGATAGACTTTTTAGATAAAAATTGCTATTAGAGACGAAATGTGCAGATTAACAGAAGTCAGAGAATAAGAATGTAATGAAAAGAAGTCAGGTACAAAAATACTACAATGAGCAAAGATTGAAGTCTTAAGTGCAATTAAAAGATGGTAAAACAAATATAAATTATAGTGTTAATTTAATTATCTTTTCATCAATTCCGACAAGATCTATAAAAGTCAATAAAAGTTCACAAATTTCATTAATGCCTATCATTTTGAGAATGTCTATAAAAGTCTAGGTTAAACAATATTTTAAATATCGGCCCGAATAAGATAAAGGATCAAGGGTCAAAAGGTTAAATCGGGGTCGAACCGGAATCGAATCGGTGATTTTTATAAAATTAAAAAATATATATTTACAAAAATAAAAAAAATTAACGTTTTAATTTTCTTTTTTAAAATATACATTTAAATGAGTTGAACCGGTTAAACTAGGAACGAGTCATGAGTTTTTAAAAAATCGCCTAGTTTAATAGATTTTGAAACGGATTTTTAATTAGAGGTTTTATAAACTTAACCGGACTTATTTTGGTCCCGATGTCCAATTTTCTGGTTGAAGCAAACGGGCCGGTCCGATTTTTAAAACGCTGAGATTAAATACATCCATTTAATACGCCAAGACTTTCAAGAACTTTTAATAAATTCAGGAAAGTCCAGACTTTTATAGTAGAATTTAAAAAAATATATATTGAATACATCAATACTTTTTAAATACTAGTTTTTGCCCGTGCGATGCACGAGTTGGGTTATTTTGAAGGTAATATTAGTGTGGTAAATATGTTAAATTATTGTGAATTATATCTTGAGTGTTAGATATGAGCAATTTAAATTATCCTAGTAAATGCAATCGTTCAACTAACTGCATATAATTACGAAAAGATGAAAGACAAAACAATAGAATAATATAGAATATAGAAAAAATGGTTGATTTACAGTTGAAACTTATGCCATCAGTCCTTTTGTTAGCTTGGAATGAAGTGGAAATGGTCGACCCCCATATAGTTATCTGTAATTGTGAGGCAAGGCCGCGTCTGCTCTGATATTTTCAATTTGAATTAATTGTACTCGTAGTAGATAGTCAAAGTCGTCTAATTTAGGATTTAAAATTACTTTTTGCGGATTATATTGGCTTGATGCAAAAAAATTCTATATTATCTAGGCACATTCACATAACACGATAACCAATTATGTCGATTCAAAGGTTTTACCAGGAGAAAAAAGAAAAGAAAAAAGGAGCTAGATTCACAATAAATTGTACCAGAATTTTCATTTGATTTCCAATTCCAAAGAAATAAAATTGGTGTCATATGGCAATGAAAAGCTACACTGTTTGCATATGAGAGAAATTGGTAAAGGATCATTCCAGCACCACATCATTTCATTGAAGGATCAGTGTCGAGGTCATGTTTATCATATAAAATCAAAATCAAAATGAACAATATTCTTTAAAAAAGAATTACTAAACAAAGATTATATAGCTAGAATAATCAATTTCACAAACTATGAACTTAAGGTAAAACAAATGCAAAATTTTTTACTCCCTGAACAAAGTTTCACGAAGCTAAATCATATAGAAATAAGAAATAGAACACTAAAACATATACACAGAAGAAATCACAAGACCATACATCATAAAGTAAAGTAAATATAAAATCTCTTCAATCCAATTTGAGAAATGCATTTACTAATGTAATGAACCGTGCTAAATTGGCCTTAAAATCTTGTGAGTTGCTCTTATCACCCTTGTCAACATTTTGAACATCCCTTTTGACAAGATAACCCACCTGAGCGCCTTTTATGTAGGCTTTACATGCTATCAGAATATCACGAGAACGTTTGTAGAAATGTCTTAAAGTCTTCGAAATGCTACGAACAAAACAACACAAAACTCAAATAAGTATATAATGAA
Source organism: Fraxinus nigra (assembly GCA_903798295.1). Taxonomy (NCBI): domain Eukaryota; kingdom Viridiplantae; phylum Streptophyta; class Magnoliopsida; order Lamiales; family Oleaceae; genus Fraxinus; species Fraxinus nigra. The sequence continues at coordinate 267 of CAIGRH010168733.1, read as the reverse complement.
GTCTTCGCCCAAAAGGAAAAAACAAATTGAAATTAGCCATCAAAATATGCAAGGATCGAAAGACCTAATAATAACAGTAGTACATAGAGAGGATCTCAACTGCATCTTACCTTTGGTGGCCGCCTCAGGCTGTACACCATAGTTTGGAGAGAATGGATAAAAGTATTTTCATTGTATGCCATGGAACACTTATCTCCAGTCGCTGAACCACTCATATTTGAACGTCTAGACTTATTAAAATAGTGCTTAGCATTCAAAAGTAGGCCT
>CAIGRH010168709.1:0-12841 GCA_903798295.1 Fraxinus nigra | reverse complement strand
ACCCTAAATTTATCCAAACCCTAAAATAATCATTTCTCTCAACTCTCTCTATCACTCTCTCACCATTTCTTTCCAATCTCTCCACAGCCCGCCGCCTCCACTCCCCCTCCTCCTCCCTACTCTCCTTTCCCTTTCCATTTCTCCCTCGCTTCTCTCCGTCGACAGCAGCGTCGCGACGAGACACTGCTGCACGAACGACATAGGGCGCGACACTGCTCTCGTCTAAGCATTTCCCTAGAGGAATTCAGGCTGTTTAGGCCGCGGTGAGGCCCATGGAGGTTGAGGTAAATGCCGCGAGCTGGGTACACAAGGAGGGTCATTCGAGGATTTTGAGGGTTTCAGATTGGAGTGATTTAGCGAGGTTGACTTGGTGAGATGGTAACTCGAAAGAGAGGGATTTGGGATGGCGAGAAAGACTACAATGCGGCGGAGATAAACTAAAGGTAATGAGGTTGTGGCAGAGTTTCATTGAAAGAGAGGCAGAGTGAATTTTAGTTGGCAGTTTTTTCCACTGCAATTGTTTGCAGGCAAGTGGAGTACTGAAAACGGGACTTCTTGGTGGTTGTGGTTTGGTGAATGAGTTGATGATGTTGGACTTGATGTGGTGGGGTGAGGGTGGTCGTAGTGTTGGTGGTGGATTTGGCGGTTGGGGTGGGTTTGGACGGTTTTCTGTGTGGTGGTGATGGTGTTTGTGTGGTGACTATTTTGTGTTGGTGGTGGTGATGGTGTTTATGTGGTAGCTGTTTTGTGGTGGCAGTGGCTGTGCGGTGGATGTGACAATTATTTGGTTAATTTGTGACCAACTATTTGGTTATCTGACCGTGGAAGAATATGTGACCATTTAATTTGGAAACCTTTGACCGAAGAATATATCGTGACCTATAAAAAATTTTGTCTGTGACCATTAAATAATTCGTGACTGACTAATTTGGAAATATGGGACCAACGAATAAAATGTGACCTTTAAATTTTTTGATATGTGACCTATAAGTTTTTTTGTCTGTGACCATTAAATAATCCGTGACCGACTAATTTGAAAATTTGTGGCCGATAAATAAACTGTGATCTTTAAATTTTTTGATCTGTGACCATTAAATAATTCGTGATCAATTAATTTGATAATATGTGACCAATAAATAAATTGTGACCTATAATTATGTATATGTGACCATTAATTGTATAAAATTGATTTTATTGTATTTGATTAAGAAATGTTTTTAATTAATTAAATATATACCTGAATTTTGAATTTTTAAATTATAAACCTGACTTATGAATTGGTGTAAACAATATACTTGATTTATGATTTCCCCCCCAATTAATATTTGGCCCAAATATCATTATTTAACTCAAATTCTCATTCCATTTTCACCCCGATTCATTCATTCAACCCTAGAAAATTTGAAATTGCAATTCCCATTTTGGCATTTCCTACAGGTTCGTTTTTCTTCTTGCTGGTCTAGTTACCTTAGTAATTTGTATTGAGTATTTTTTCTTAATTGATTGTTTCATTGTTTGCTTGATTGCTTCCAGTTTTGATGACCGTTAGAAGAGGAAGAGAAAAAATAAGAGTTGTGCTGCTGCAGATTGAAGAAACACAAGCGTCAAAACAGCAGAGCTAGGAGAAAAGGCAAGCCCAGAAAAAGCAGCTAAAGGAATTGAATTGGTACTTTTTTTGGTGGTAGAAATTAGAAAGTCATATTATGCGTGAATGCCTTATTTTGGTAAAGGAATTAGAAATTTGAATTGGTAAATGAAATGCCTCAATGCCCTATTCTGCCCATCTTGTGATTTAATTGTTGAATAATGTTATGTTGCTATTTAACATCAGTCCATGTTTAATGAGATTTATTTAATTTGATCTTGCCGCAACAAAATGGAGGATGACTTTATTACTGATTGTATGATACTTTTTTTTATAGAAAGAGAATTTGCTGAGAAAATCGATCTAGATTCCGTTATGTTTCAAATCCTCGTCGGAAATTGCTTAAATAAATAATGTTCTTTAATGAATTTTTTAGTACATGTAAATTTTATTACATTGGCTTTGTTAAGTACTTTTAGGCCCCATACCAAAATATCCTGGATCTGTCCCTGAGCGTAGTAGTGCAGTCGAAGTGTTTGACAATGGTAAAGATGGTGTAGATATTGGGTGCAACCGATTGTGGTTGACAGTTTGTGGAGTGTAGATGGTGGTTGTGGTGGTTACGGTAATGAATTCAAGGAGGAGGAGGAGGTGGTGGTTGGTACATGCAACAGTGATGATGGTTGATACATGCAGTTATGGTGGCATTTGGGGGTGGTGTTGGCTGTTGTCATTGCAGTGGTGTTGGCGGTGGTATTACTGGAGGCAGTGGCGAGGTGGTAGTGGTTTGATTGTGATTAATAAATTAGTTGGCGTGTAATCAATAAACAATACATGACTAATGAAATAGATAAATTGTGACGTAAATATTTGTTAAGGTGTAGCCAATAATTTGATAATGTGTAACATAAAAATAATTTGTGATCAATTAATTTGATATTTTGTGACTATGAAATAAGTTGTGACTCATAAATTGTATGATTCGTGACAAAAAAAATAGTGTCCAACTAATTTATCTAATTTGTGATCGAGAAATAAGTTAGGACATATAATTTTTTTTTATTTTTTGGTGACTGTGGCGTCTGTTTATTAAATTAATAAAATATTTGTTAATTAATTACCTAATAAATTAAATTGAAATTAATATCTGACTTTTGAAAAAGTAAATTTTATTTCTTAAATCTGAAATAGGTAATGTCTTACCAATCAAATTTTCCAATATATCATATGCTTAGCCCATCAAATGTAAAGCCGCAGCGACATCACATACCTTTGAGAGTTCGAAACTACGATTTTAGTATTCCCAAAATTAAAATATGAGAGCTTTGTTAAAAAAAAAATGGGGAAATTTATAGCCCTAAAAATTACCAGAGAGAAAGGAGTGAATGCCGGACTATTTGATATCTGTGTAAATTCCTTATCCAATGCACTGAATATTGTACCGTGAAAACCCCGCAACTTTACTCGAGCACGGATTTCCATTCAACTATTCAAGAGCTTCTTCAATCATTTAAGGATCATCGGTACCTGTAAACAGTAGGTATGTTTTCTGATAACTGCTCTTGTTATGAACATGTAACGACGATGTTGGGTAGAACTCGGCTTAAAACCGGCTCTTGTAGGGAGGTTTCTCAAAATTGGCGATTGAACCTGCAAACTTAAGTCTTAGATTAGGGTCATTATAGACCATGCTACCTACTTGTATGTATTGTGTGTTAATAAAGTGATTGGAGTTGCACTGCCTAGTTATATAATACTGGTTTTGCATTGGCCCTTTAGTCGTTGGATCCTATTGAGTTTGATTTCATGTCTAATTATTACAGCATTACAAGAGAATTGGGTTTTTACGGACGTTTTATTCCAAGTGGATTTATCTTAGCCATTAATCATAGGTGGCTCGTTTTCTTTCTAGTTTTAAATTGAAGTGTAGCTGTGTTCCGGTTGAACTAATTGATTTGCTGTTCTGAGCATTTTGAGGTTTGAGCTAAAAAAAGCAGCTTTACGAAAGAACTAGAACTTAGATCAAACAAGTCATTATGGGGTTTTAAATAGGCTGAAAAAAATAATAGATGGTTTTCATTGACCATACCAAAACGCTCTTTTTAGCACTCTTTAGATTGGAAATCAAGAATATCAGCTCTCTCACATATCCTTAGTTGAATGTGACCATGGATTAGTGATACACTGCAAACGGCAAACCACTTAAATTCCTCTTCCCCTCAAAATGCTCTTTTTATCACTCTTTAGATTGCGAATCAAGAATATCAGCTCTCTCACATATCCTTAGTTGAATGTGACCATGGATTAGTGATACACTGTAAACCACTTAAAATTCCTCTCCCCCTCAAAATTGTGCTATGTGACCCTCTAATCCATTTCTTTAGCATTTTCATCAGTTCATTATCAAATTGTCATATAATGATAACGAAACATAGGTTTACCATGTATATTCATCCACACACACATTGGTGACTCACAAGCCAATCTTCAATGGTGGGGAAACTAGCAATTTCCTAATGAGGTTTTGGTGTGCCTTTTTGTGTTGTTCTAAGCCCCTTTTCTAGGTTGTTTCTTTGAAGATATTTGACAACTATTTTGCAACTTCCCTATTGAAGTTATTGTGTTTTGGGACAAAGAAAAATTTAGAGTTGTTCAAATTTCTAGTTTATCTCCCAACAAAAGATCATACATTCATTTGTTCATGTTAGAATTTTAAACTGTTGATTTTTCTTTTTTTTCCCCAACAAATTCAATAGGCTTGATTGTATTTCTTGGATACACGTTTTTGTTCAATAGATTTCACTACTTTGAATCGGCTTTCAATTTAGAAAGAGTGAGATTCTGAAACACGTTTCCCCGTTATCTCTTAGAGCTCTTAAAAATAACTAGTTTCATGTCATTTGGGAATTGATTGATCAAACACCAATCCTCCCTCTCCCCTACCCCCACATTATTCAATTTTGAGGGCATTTATTTCTAAATCTCCTGCCAATTGTGTTAAGTTGAAAAGGTAAGTATTGTGATCAGCAAATTCTTTCCATTTTACTCTAGATTCTTGACTGCAAATAATTCTTCCTGGATTAACTTTGTCATAGAGAGTAAAAAATACAAAGCTCATTCTTGTCCACTCCTTCAGGTAGCTGGAAAACCTATTACTATGCCCACCTAAAGATACTGTAGAAAATGGTAGTAATTAACTGATGATGGAGGAGTTTGTAAACATAGCTAACAAGTAAAATACAGTTTTGATTAGAGATTTGACTCATGAAGGAGGAATTCTGCTACTTGCTTAAATAAATCCCGCCATCCAGTATTAGCACCAATAATGTCCGTATGTATCATGATATTAGCAAAAACTTCTCTAGTTTCTTGCTCATATTAATTTTTTTTTACAAGACTCTCGCAGTTGTCCTCTTCTCACTTTCTATATTTTTTACTTAATTACTTGTTCATCACAAAAATATATTATCACATAAGAACGGATAAGTGGTTAACTGAGGGGTTATATACTTTGAACATTTTTAATGGTAAGGATGGGAACTCAAAGCGAATAATAGTAACAAGGGACTAAGAGACTATGCAGTGTCAACCCAGTACGCTACATCATCAATGGAAATTAAGGCAAACACTAACCATCTATTGTACTTCTCCTACTATGTTTAGTCTTTTTCTATGTGAAAAGTTATTCTTTCCACCTCTCTTCTATTTTTGCCTCACTCTTCCTAATCCATCTCCCTTCTTTCCTCAATTCCTTTCCTGCTGTTACTATCGTTAAAGTAAAACTCTATTCAGCTGCCCAAAATTTTTGATCAATCGCTAAATTCAGTTACCAATTTCTCATGCACAAACTTGATGGTATGTTTTGAGGTTTTTTTTTTTCCAACACTTTTTGTTACTAGTAAGGTAAAATCTGAACTCAAAATACAGTGAAATGATGAGATACATAAGTTCTTGCATTTCTTTGTTGATCCTTATACTCTGGGAAGAATTACACTGTGAACATTGTATTATAGTCACATCTATGAACAATCAAGAGATCTAAATTCAGTTACATATCAATTTCTCGTGCACAAGCTTGACTGTGTGTCTTGAGGTGTTTTTTTTTTTTTTTAATGCTTGTTACTTGTCAGTTAAAACCTGAACTCTATACTAATATATGAGTTCTCGCATCTCTTTGTCGATCCTTATACTCTGGGCTAAGCATTATGCTATGAATAATTTATTAGAGCCACATTTATGGTTAGAGATGTTAGCTGAATGACATATGAAATATGGCTACATTGAAATCCAGCTTGTTTTTCATATAAACTGCTTTAGTTGTGTTTATTGGAACTCAAACTGAGTTGATATGCGGTTGGAGGTTGTTTTATGACTGGACAGGAGAAAAGGCACGCAATCTGAGTAGTCGTATCTACAGGGTTCCGTAAAAAAAGTACTTGTGAAATCTTGTAATTGTTTTTACATTTACTAGTTAGGTTATGTGTTTTAGCGCTAAAATTGTTACGACACGACTTTTTGCCATATAAAACAGGTTGCTAATATATTTGTGAAATTATGAGATGTAAAGTTTGTGATAGTAATAATTATAATGACCTTTTATTCTGATAAAAAATATTTTATTTGTAACACAGTTATGGATGAGGTTCGCATTTTTGTAAACTATAATGGAAGGTGGGACGAGAATAATAGATATGTTGACAACGAAACGAAAGATGTATTGGTTCCTCTTGGAACGTCATATGTTGAGCTTTTGGAGATATTATTTGGTGCATTAGGTTCGGGGCCTTTGTCCCAAACAATACGAATGAAGTATATAGCTGAAGTTGGAAGCTCGCCCATCAAAATATTGCATGACCGTGATGTGTTATTCTACTTGAGGTTGAAAAAGAAAGATCATCAAATTGATAGCTACCCGATTTGTCTTGAGATTTTGAATGAGCCAATGAAGGAGATTTTGCCACCCTCTTTAGAAGAAAATAACCATGTATCAGATGCAAACATTCTGTATCCACCACATGAGTTCAACCCTGATCCACCAGTAGAAGCGAATGACAGGAGACTGAATGTGGGCACTGAAGATGAGCTAAATGTTCTAAATGGTTTTTCAAACGCACAAGTTTTCACTGAAGAAAGATTCATTGAATGTCAAGCGGAACCTTCAAATGCCGATGATGGGCATAGAACAAATGAAGAGTTTGAATACGGTGTTAGAGATGTAATCACTGAGCTCTCACCCATTGCACTGAAAGTGAAAAATATTTATTCAAATAAAAAGGTATTAAAGAAACATCTAAGCATGCTTGCAATCAGCAAGGACTTTCAATTTAAGGTAAAGAGATCTACAACGAAATTACTACATGTGGTTTGTATGGATTCCAATTGCAAGTGGACAGTACGTGCTACAAAGCTTCAACAAAGTGATATGTTTGTTATAAAAAGATATGATGAAATCCACTCGTGCTCGCAGAATATTGTTCAAGGCGATCATCGCCAAGCTACTAGTTGGGTTGTAGGGGAATTATTGAAAAGAAAATACCAATTACCTTCCAGTTCAAATCTCAAACCTCATGATATTATTCAGGAAATGTGTCGAACTTATGGAGTGACAATACCTTACAGAAAAGCTTGGCGAGCTAGAGAACATGCATTGACAAGTTTGCGAGGCTCATATGAGGAAGCTTATAGCTCATTGGCAAAGCACCTATACATGTTGGATAACAAGAATCCTGGATCACTTGTTGTCTTGGAGACAGAAGAAAACAATCGGTTCAAGTATGTCTACATTATTAAAATTGGTCATATTGATATTCATGACTTGATCATATTGATAATGATTAGTTTATTTTCTTTTATGTTAATAACTGCAGGTACCTCTTTATGTGCTTGGCTGCTTCCATTCAAGGTTGGCAGCATTGTCGACCTGTTATAGTTGTGGAGGGCAGCTTTTTGAAATTTAAGTATGGTGGGACGTTGTTCACTGCTTGTGCTAAGGATGCCAATGAACAAATTTTTCCTTTAGCTTTTGGGATTGGAGAGTCTGAGAATGATGCTGCTTGGGAATGGTTTTTTATCAAGTTGAAGGAAGCGATTGGAGATCGTGAAGAGTTGACTGTAATTTCAAACATGGATACAAGTATCAGTAGAGCCCTTGAAAAAGTTTATCCAAATGCTGATCATGGCGTATGCACGAATCATCTGTTAAACAATATGCAACTAAAGTTTGGTGGTATAGGCAAAGATCAGTCTACTTCCTTTTACAATGCTTCCAGAGCATATCTTGTGGAGGCATTTGAGTCTCACATGACCAACCTTGATATTATGGACCCATTTATCCGTAGATACCTTCAAGAAGTAGGGTATGAAAAATGGGCTCGAGCTTTTTTTAGTGGCCGTCGGTATTCAATAATGACAACTGATATAGTTGAATCAATAAATCCAGTTGAGGTGCAAGCAAGGGATATGCCAATCACGTGTTTGATCGAGTGGTTGAGGTCAATGGTGCAGAAATGGTTTTTTGAACGGCGTAGTGCAGCTAAATCCACATTCACAGCTCTTGCAACTGCAGCAGAGGATCGGTTGAGGCGGCAGAACACATTGTCGTTATCAATGGACGTAAGATACATTTTCCTTTATACTATAGTTGTTGGCAGTACTGGTTATGACCTGGTAATTCTATACATGCATGACAAATTATATTTAACAGGTACACCCTACGGATGGCAATGTGTTTCGTGTTGTGGATCCAAAAATGCATTCATTTGTCATAAATTTGCAATCGAAGACTTGTACTTGTAGAGAGTTCCAAGTTGATCAAATACCATGTCCACATGCTTTGGCTGTGATAAATACGTGCAAACTAAGTGCATACAACTACTGCTCTAGTTATTACACGAAGGAATCGTTATTTGCAGCGTATGCAGCAACAATTCATCCTCTAGGAAGCGAGTGCAGTTGGGTTGTTCCAGAAGAGGTCAAAAATAGAGTTGTTTTACCGCCATTGTGGAGACGACGTTCCGATATGTCAAGAAGCCGAAAGACTGTTTTCGAAGGAGAGGAAACTAATTCGGTCACATGTTCTAGATGCAAGCATTATGGGCATAATCGAAGGACTTGCCCGAATTCAATCCCTCTAAGCCCGGAAAATTCAGATGACGACTGGTCTACGGGTCTAAGTGCCGCTAATAGTGATAGTTGAGTGTAAAGCAATGAGTGTGATTTTACATGTAGGATTTGTGCTGTTATTTGGAGGTCTTAACGAAATTATAAATTGTTTGCTTCAGTTTTTTGCTTTTTAAAGTAAAATCTAAAGATTATTATTATTATTTTAAAGTAAATACCCTCTTGCTTATTTGAGGTTTTTAGGTTTTATCTATGGAGTTCTCTATGCCTCTATGTTTTTGGCTTATGGCTGTTCGAAAATTGATACAGTTCTTTTTTTTTTTTTTTACTGCAAAGAAATTGAGAATTAGGGTTTCAAAGATGCATAAATGCCCCCACGAGAAGTGCTGCACTACCAGGAAAAAATTTCACAGAAATACAATATAATACTCAGACAAGGGTGGGGTCCGCACATTTTTTCTCTTTTTAAATACACGTGGGACCCACTGTTTGTCTCTAATCTGTTGCATTTCTGTTGGTTTTATTCTCTACAAATTGATATCTCCATGCCCCCATAAAGCAAGTGAATGGCGGATAATTCGAGTGCTAAATTATGTATCTGTCTAATATCCTTACTCAACTCAATGACCATTGTACCGTGACAGCCTCGCAGCTTCAGCCAAACCTGGAATTTCAAAATCATAAGCATTTTTAAGCAGCTGGTACCGTGACAGACTGGCGAGCCCTGAAACCGGATGGGCCGTATTATCTTTTTAAATTTGGTTATTGACATTATTGGGTGTTAGTCAATGTATCCCCTTGTCTAGGTAGTTCATTTGCAATTGCATTTTTCTGGATTTATTGTTTTGAGTATGTTTATGAGAACTAAAACTGTGTTGATCTGCAATTGGCGATTCATTAAAATGAAGTAAACTATAGGAGACAGAACACAGGCAGTGATGTTGAGCTCTGTCATTAATGGTCTTTGAACACAGGTAGTGATGTTGAGCTATCTGTCATTAATGGTCTTTCAAATGCTTAATTATCCCTTGAAGAAAGATTAGCTGAAGATTCCAACAAAATTCATTGTGGGTGATGAAATGCATTACTACTCCTTCAGGAAGGAAGAAAGGGACTTCGTCAAGGGGATCCTCTATCACCTTTTTTGTTTGTTTTATGTCTTGAATATTTTTCGAGAATGTTGAAGGGAGCTACCAAGAATTGTGAGTTCAATTTCCATTCTAATGTGGCCATCTAAAGTTTACCCACTTGGCATTTGCGGATGATTTGATACTTTTTACTGGAGGAGATGCAATTTCGGTTGGTATCTTGATGAATTGTTTATCAAACTTTAGAGATGTGTTAGGACTAAGAATGAATGTTAACGAGCCTAACTTGTATACAGCTGGAGTTCATGGTCAAGAGCTAAGAGGATATCTATGCACTAACTAATATTCCCAAGGATCTATGCCGTTTCGTTACTTGGATATTCCACTAGCGGCTGAAACATTGAAAATCAGCTCTTGTGACTCGCATGGTGGAGGGCACATTTGTCCTATGCGGGGAGGGCCGAACTTGTGAGCACCGTTCTTCAGGGTGTTGAGTGTTTTGGCTGTCCCTTTTCCCCATTCCAACCACGGTTCTTCAAAGATCATTAATCTTAGCTGGAGCTTCTTTTGGGGATCCAAAAAGGCCGTGGAACCTATGAGTTATCAGGCCGAAAGGGGTGAAAAAAGTCAGGGCAGTGGAGGTTTGGAGGTCCTTCATCACTCCAAAGCATTCTTTTATTTTGTGGTTGGGTGCACAAGCAAAGCTTCTTACAAGGGCCAGGCTGCTGCACTTAAATATTAACAGAACTTGTGTTTTTTGTGGAGACACGCCGAAACGAATCAGCACTTATTCTTTCAGTGTTCATTTACTTCGGCCACTTGGGGTCAGATTAGAGCTTGGTTGGGGATTAACAGATCGATGAAGACGTTGTCTAGCGCATTGAAGTGGATTAAGAAGGAAGCTCGAGGTACTTCCTGGCAAAAGCAAAGCCAAATTGTACTTGCTAGCATCATTTACCACATATGGACCGCGAGGACTAGGAAGATTTTTTGAAGATCACATTCCGATAGCATAGTGAAACGGATCAAAACACATGTATACAAAGTTATGTTTGTATTGTATCCTAATGCTTTGATTCATTTTGAGTCTTTAGCTTCGGGTCTTTATCTTATCGTTTGTACATCTTTTGATTTTGTAAGCCTGGTTATGCTCGATGTAATTGTACATGAGTTTTGATCAATACAATTTCACATTTATCGATTAAAAAAAAATGAAGAAGATCAGCTTAAGATCAAATTGTAACCACGGATTCCAATGATGGCCATAGAATGACTGATGAATCTGAAAATGTTAGAGATATGATCACAGACACAGAGGTCTTGCCTACTTTGTTACGACTGAAAAATATTTAAATCGAGCAAAGTATTAAAGAAACAACTTGGCGTGCTTGCCATTAGGAATCTTTTATGTTAATCGTTACAGGTACTTCTTTATGCGTTTGGCCGCCTCCACTCGAGGTTGGCAACATTGTCGACCTGTAATTCTTGTCGATGGAACTTTCTTGAAGCTTAAATATGGTGAAACATTGTTCACTACTTGTGCTAAGGATGCTAATGAGCAAAATTTCCCTTTAGCTTTCGAGTTTGGAGATCCAGAGGCTACTGCTGCATGGGAGTGGTTCTTTTGGAATTGGAGATCCTGAGTATTCGTGCATACCTTCAAGGAGAAGTGGGACATGGAATAAGGTCTCGAGCTTTTTCTAGTGGTCATCACCTAATCAGTATTCAATAATGACAACTGATATAGCCAAATCAATAAATGCAACCGATGTGCAGGCAAAGTATATGCTAGTCACCCGTTTGATCGACTGGTTGATGTCAATGGTGCAAAGATGGAACATCGAATTACAGCTGGATCTACATCCACAATGTTCGCAACTGTAGCAGAAGATCGACTGAGGGAACATAATGCATTGTCATTATCAATGACAGTAAGAAATACTACCATTTCCACTCTTGTTGTAGGTAATAGTGGTTGAGAGTAACATATTTTGCTAAGCTTAAAATAAAGGTAAAGTTCATGTTTGGATAACTCAACTTTTTTCTCACTTTCAAGTTTAAAAGTATAAAGGTAACTTTTTTCTTACTTTCAAAATGACTTATTTATATCCAATTTGGAGTCGAATACTTGTGTTTGTTGGGGGTTTCAAGTCGATCAATTACCATGTTTGACTCATGCTTTGGCTGCAATAAAATTGTGCAAATTGAATGCACATGACTATTGCTCCAGCTAATATAAAAATTAGGCCTTTCGACCTTGTCCATGTCATATGCAGCGAAAGTTCATTACATAGGGAGTGAATCGAGTTGGGTTATTAGATCAAAGTTAGAAAAATTTTAGCCACTAAAGGGAGACGACAATCCGGTATACCAAGGAAACGAAGGAATGCTAAGAAAACCACAAAAAGCAACTGTTCGAGATGTTAGTACGAGCATAATAGCTCATCAAAATACAATCGAACAATTCAATTGATTTCGTCTTTTGCGCTCTAATCACATGGGTTAGGCCTTCACCTCAAGGATAATGATTTTTTTTCAAATAGACTTTATTTTTTTATATAAAAAAACTTAAAAAATAAAAAGAAACAATTTTCACTCGTCCCTTGTCCTCCCTCAGCTGTCTCAGGCTCTCGTGCCAACGTAGAGGAGAAGGAAAGACGACATGAAGTTAGCTAGAAATATCTCTCAATCTAAAGTATGTTTAGATGCATGTGGGTCGATCTTAAATGGGGTTGGATGCAGGTGGATCAATTTGAACCGCAATTTACTTGTTTTGACCTAGATAGTCTAGCATGTTTGGCTAAGGCAAGAAAAAGTAAAATTAATTTTAGCTCCTGTTTGAGCCACATTAATTTTCTCATTCACATTCTTCTACTCATTTTCAACCACACATTCTACAATAAGGCTCCGTTTGATTTACGATATTTTCCCTGGAAGTAGGAAAATATTTTCCTACTTCCACTTTTTGACTGTTTGATATGCTAAATTTTCCACGAAAAATGTTTTCCTCCCTTTTGTTAGGTACAACCCTTTGATGCACAAATGGTGG
>CAIGRH010168655.1:0-12748 GCA_903798295.1 Fraxinus nigra | reverse complement strand
CGGGCATAACATCGCTCCAGTTGATATTTTAGCAACATTCTTTTCAACCTCCATCCATTTCACAAACACGATTGCTGCCACGAATATTGCATCTATAGAACAATAGTAATCTTATTATTTTTTAACATGATGAATGCTCGTGAAAGCATCTAGCTTCTGAAGTGCTTCAGAGCTCTTTATAACTAAAGTACTAAACAATGACCAAAAAAATTTGAAGTATGCAACACAATAATCAACTTTCGTAAAATTTGGAAAAGATAACATCAAGATTATCAAGTAAAACCTCTTTCAAAAATTACAAGATGACTTGATGCTATTTTGAAGTTGATTCATCATTCTCAAGGCAAAGCAAATTCACAAAACGCAAAGACAGGCCATCTGATGTAGTAAACCTGGCCAATACCTGTAAATGAGAAAATTTTATATCTTTCTAAGCAAATAAGAAGAAATGTATATGCACCGGTGACCAAAACTTCGAAGATACCAAGAAAGAGAGAGGCGATTTGACGAAAGAGAACAATTTACGAAGATACCAAATTTCGAACAGTTGAGGTTCCTTGCGTGCTTCTTGGAGTGATTACAGTCGATTTGGGGATGGAACTTCGATAATTGATTTGGGAGTTCTGGGTTTCACGTTTAGGGTTTGGGTTTTAATTGGGAAAGACGCATTTAATTTCCTCAGATATCTTAAAGGCGGGTGGCAATGACGTGGAGATGATTTGGCACTGCACTTACCACTTGGAAGGAGTTAACTGGCCACCTCATTTTCCCGTCCGCCACATCAGCATGTTTTGAAATTCCATGGATTCGGCGAGTAATGAACTAACGGAGTAAGTTCAGTGACTAATGGGATAATTTTGAAAGTTCGGTGAATAGTTTGTCACATACATAAAACTCACAGTGGCAATTGAAATATTTTACTCTCAAAACACTGCTTTCTGCTCTTACGCACGTATCCTTCCACTAAACGCCCAACCAAAAAGAATAATTGTTCTTGCTTGCTCAATTTTCGAATTTATGTGAATTAATCAGTCACTTCCACAACATTTGAGTTAAGATCAGTTGTTTATATCCAGTATCGTGATCGGCACGGTAATAATGGCGACGGTGCAGGCAGTGCTGGGGAACTTGACGGTAACGGAACGAGGTATTTTAACGGCCATCAACACCGGAGCATCCAGCCTTTCCTTCGTAGGCTCCGGATTCATAGTACTATGCTATTTACTCTTTAAGGAGCTCCGCAAGTTCTCCTTCAAGCTCGTTTTCTTCCTCGCCCTCTCAGTATGTGTGCTCATTTCAATTTTTATTTATTTTATTTCCAACTATTGAAATTTAATCAACGTTTTTTATATTGGAAATAATTACTTGATCGACCGGGTAATCATGACAAAGGTTTTATTGTTGCGTCTGAGGGTTAAAATTTGTCTGATACCACGTTTGGAATTGTCTCAAATTAAATTAGGTAATGTAGCTCCAGAAAAATAAAAAAATGGAAGGTGTTAAGTTGGAAATTTGTTACGATTTGAAAAGGTAATTGATTAGGAGCAGTGCGTTTGGTTGCACAGAGTTAAGGTCTCCAAACTGGATTCTGTTTCTCAATTTCAATTCTAAAGCCTGGAGTCCTTGATGAATTGTGGCATTTGAAGCCTTCTCTCACTAATAAGGGATACATTCATTTTTGAAATTAACTTTGAAAACTCTTGTATTGGTCCTGGTCAACTCATCTTGATCCTGTGGCCTGTTTATAGTTAGTTGCTGTCACATGAAATATTTCTTGATCATCCATAATAGCATCAAACATTTTTCTGCTCGATAGTCAGTTGGATGTAGGCGTGATGCTTTTTTGTCTCAATTTTGTGTGACTGTATACATGTTTACCCAACTGCAGACTAACATCAGTTTCTTTTGGGAATCCCATTCTGATGTTTTTCTACTGTTGCAAATTCTCACAGGCCTTTTCAGTTTTTCTCGTTTGTTTCTTTTTCTCCATGTTCTTGAAAGAAAACTTCTTTGTTCAATTTTAAGGTATTGCTTTATTTTGGTGCAGGACATGTTTTGCAGTTTCTTCAGCATCATTGGGTATGAATGTAGCAGCTAAATACAATCCATTCTAATGTCATTTTTATGCAATAGAAAATTAAATTTCCTATATATTTATTCTTCTTTTGTGCAGGGATCCATCGAAAGGATTCTTTTGTTATGCTCAGGGTTACACAACACACTTTTTCTGTGTTGCTTCTTTTCTATGGACTACGACAATTGCTTTTACTCTACACAGAACAGTTGTTAGACACAAAACTGATGTAGAGGATCTAGAGCCCATGTTTCATTTGTACGTTTGGGGTATGCTTTTTTATGTGATAACCAATTAGCTCATTTGAAATGTATAGCTATTTTCTCTGTATGCTTTTGTGTCTCTATTCCTGTTTCCTCTGGGGTTCCTTTTTAGTGCTACGTTTAAAATTCTATGCTTTTATCTTTCTCTATCCCTGATTGGATGTTCAACTCCTCTTGCAGGTACTTCGGTTGTCATGACAGTTATACGCTCTATTGGCAATGACCATGGGCATATACGTCGTTTAGGCACTTGGTGTTGGGCACAATCAGGACGTACAGGAAAGGCAAGTGTATAAAGTAATTTCATCACCAGTAATCTTTCTTAATTGAAAGTTCTAAAGGCATCTGTACAATTTCCTTGTTGCTTTTCTGGAAATCTAGACATTTGCTTAGATCTGTAGTCTATTTGATTTTACGTTATTGAATGCTGTTAAGTATTGAATAAGGATTATTAGACCCGTTTTCAAGGATGTTGGTGCTTTACACTTTATGCAGTCTATTGCAGATTTTGTGCGTTCCATGTAAATGATCTTGCATATATCTTGAACAAATATACTTAAATTACTAATGAAGGCTGTAAGTTAACTATTTACACTCTGATATTTTTCTCCCTTAGCTTGCAATATTATGTATTTTGTGAGAGGGTGAATCCTGTAAGGACTCTAGATCGTCATGAATCGGGAATTTATTCTTTCGTTTATTATTATGACATTATAGTATACAGAAACTCAAATGCAACAAGTTATTTTTCTTCGGGTTTAGTTGAAACAAGATTTAGCCTTTTGCCCAAAGTGGCTTGTTTATGAGGAGAAGGATTATGGCCCGAGCTTTGACAGGCTTTTTGACTTTCATTCCTAACTTTACATTTCACTCAGATGATAGCACCTGAAAGGATGACAAAGATAATTTTATGATAAAAATCTCTGTTATCTTAACAAGTAGATTTAGAATGTAAAGGATATTTTAATAAAACTCATGTAATAAGGTGGGGGAAAAAGATTAATAGATAAGGAATATGTAGTGTGATATTAGTACAAAGTCTTAGTCATAAGATTGAGAGCCATGAGAGCTCAAGTTTTTGACATTGAATTATTTTTGTGCCTTCCTAATCTCATCTTTAACGTCTTTATCTTGTTTTCATTCCTCTGGACTATTAAATTTGTTGTATCTTATTTATTCCTGCAGGTGGTTCACTTCATAACATTTTATGCACCTCTCTGGGGGGCTATTCTTTTCAATGGCATCACCTATTTTCAAGTGATACGCATGTTAAACAATGCCACTCGTGTATGTAACTATCATCTGGATGTTTCACTTCCTTCTTGTGTTCCTGGAATAGGATTGAGGTGCCTGAAACCCTTTTTTAAATGTTTGATGGATTGAAGCCACATTGATGCGTGATTTGTTGTTCCAGATGTTAGCGGGAATGTCTGAGCGAGCATACCAATCAGATGCACGGCCAGATACAAAGGTTTTGAGTTCTGTTCTCAACATTTGTATATAACGTCTGAAAATTTAAAAACTTTGGACCAAGATAATGCTTTTTTGAACTGCAACCTGGTGTCACGTAGCGGTACATGCCTTTTATTGTGTCATGGCTTAATGTATCACCACAGTGTTCCTCTTTTGGTGAAGTTTTTTGAATGTGAGAATATTTTTGCATGCATCTTTACTTATCAGGTCTCTCATCCATCTTCTATATGGTTTAGATTGGATTATGTGAATCCTTCTTTTGAGTAATGACACATATATAATTGTGTTTTTGTCTGTTATAGCATATTGACCTGATTATTTCTCGCCTTTTGAAGTCTATCTCACCCCTCTTCTGTATGGTTTAGATATTGTGTGAATCCTTCTTTTCAATAACGACGTATTTATGATTTTTTTGTTGTCTATTATAGCTTTTTGACCTATTTACAAGTTGCTTATGATTTTTTGAAATTATACTTTCTCTGATCTTGCTGCCATTCACTTATGAAACCTAGTCTTGGAATGTTGAGCACATACACGAATAATTTTCATTAGCAGATACGTATGTTCATTATTCAAGGTACGTAATGTTCAGGAAAAGTCAAATTAAGTTTTACATATCATCACCCTCTCCCTTAACAGGTTCTGAACCGATGGGGTTACTATCCCCTTATTCTTATCGGGTCTTGGTTTTTTGGTACAATCAACCGCATCCATGACTTTATTGAACCAGGTCATAAAATCTTTTGGCTTTCAGTGCTTGATGTTGGAATGGCTTCTCTCATGGTAATTCTGCAATCTTGATAAACTCATGCTTTGAGAAAAGAAATGTAATCTCTACTTCTCTAACATGAGACTCAACTTCATGATTTCCATCAATCTTTTTCAGGGCCTCTTCAACTCAATAGCATATGGCCTGAACTCTTCAGTGCGAAGGGCAATTTATGAAAGATTGGATCTGTAAGTAACAATCCCGGTTTTGGTTTTCTATTTGTTGGCCACATTTCCATCAATAATGACTGTTAGAACCACTTGGAAAAGCGAAGGACCCCTTGCCCCTCTTCCAATTATCACACATGTGAACAAAGTTAGCCCCCGTTTGACAACCATTATTTGGGGAAAACAATGTGTTGAATAGTGATTTTTAGGAGAATATATGGTTAAAAGGTGTGGAAAAATTTTGGATTTACGTGTAGAATATTTTATTATGTAAATGTGTTTGAAAATGAGTATGTAGAAAAAATAGTTTTCAAATAATGGTTGACAAACTTCCAATTAGTAACAAAGAGTTTACTTTTGGCTCAACTCACGATATTTCATTAAATTGAACCAACTTCTCTTACTTTTGCTCATATTATTGTTAGTATTATTTGTTCGTTAATTACTATCAGTTGGTTTAACAATTTATTTTGTTTCAAAGTTGACGGTTGCTACGTGTTATCCTGCCAGGTTACCAGAAAGCTGCCACAGATGGTTCCCAAAGAGTTTGAAACCTAGAGGCCAACGGCAGGAGAGTGAACTAGTCCCGTTGACAATTGAGGATCAGCGATAGCAGTGAACATGGAGAGTTCTGTGTTTGCTGGACAAAATTGACAGGAAAACGAAGAGAGGAACACGTTCTAGTCCAAGTTGTTTTATTTTTTGCCTCTGCAGAGGAATTCCAATCCATTTCAGTTTATGGATCTGAGAAGGTTTGCTAAAGGGAGCTGTAGAACAAGAGTAGTATTCATGGAAGCAATGTAAAGCATGTTAACTTTTGGCTTTGGATTGTGTCTGAAACAGCTGATTATTCTTTCATGATTCAACTCATGCTTAACTGGAAATCAGCTGTTATTCATGTAACTACATTTTCTTTTACTGGCTTTATCTACAGATTCTGTTAAATTTTACAAAATCTATGCAAACATATATTTGTTGATTTTCTGAATTAAATCTTGTGAACTACCTAACAATTCTTAGAATCTTACCAAGGATTTCCTAGGGCGAATCTTGTGAACAAAATCGAATATTTTCTAATTGTTTCAATTAAGATGCTCAAAAACAGGTAAGTGTCTGGTGTCAGACCCAATCTTCTATGCCTGCCCAATTTCCTGTCTCTGTTCACCCATAAGAAAACAAAACTGCCATTCCCAGTAGGTAAAAAGACGAGAATTTCACAGTAAAGAATCTTCTATCCCTGAAATAGCTATGAACAAACAATCAAGAAAATATACCACATCCCAAAGAAGATAGAATTAAGATCCAGTCAAACTATGCGGAATTAAGTAATATTCATTTCAGTAGATACATATGATCGACAGATTCAAGATCGAAAATGAAAAAAAACATTTAAAGATTCAAGAACAAGCACATGAATTGTCCACCACCACCACCACGTCTTCGTCGCCGCACCTGAAAACCAGGTACCCAATTGCAAGCCCCACTACCACAGCTATAAACACTCCGGCATTAAAAGACATGATCGCCAGCATCAGAAGGTACCCTATCGCAGAGTCAACTCCAAATAAAATCGCTCCGGCAAACCTTGATGCCCATTTGCCACCTCTGCCGGTGAACTTAGAGAATAGTAAAGGGCTGTTGAGGGCAGTCGACCCATTGGACGATTTTTGGGTTTTGACGGAAAGAAGCTTGAAGCGGAGGCGGCGATCCTCCATGTACTGGTAGAAAACGGACACGAGGAAGCACGCAAGAAGAGAAAGGAGATAGCTGGTCCATGAATCGGTTTTCCATGAATCAAACAAAATCGTAACCTTTTTGCCCCAGTAGAAGGTCATGTGCATCATCTTCCCAAAACTTTATCAGGAATTCCAAATGAGAATTTTTCAGTTGTTTGGTTTTGCGTTTCTTGTTTGTCAACTGGCAAGAGGATAAATTAACAACAACACGCAATAGTATTGTACCTTAGCACATTTGGACGGTTGGGATTGGTCGATTACACTTTTATAGCAATTTGTACTACTGTTCTTTTTCGTATGCACCTACCAATAATGCTAACAAAAACCTTAAAAGTCTAAACATCATTTTCAAGAGGTTTTTGAGACTCTCTATTCAAAAGTCGATATTTGAAATTATCTTCAAGAAACTTTTCAAAATAAAGTTCTAAAATAGAAAGTGATTCGCTCTCTATAATTAAACATATTCAAAATATTTCATTTTTCAATAAAAAAATATATATAATAATTTGGAGAAAAATTAATGATAAATAAAAGAAAAACAATAAATATTTTTGGGAGCAATAACATTATTGTTTTATCCCTATTATTTTTAAAATACATTCATCTCTCTTTCTTTTCAATAACACATTCTTCAATCAAATAATATTACACGCAAATTCAATTTTTTTCTTTTTTTTTTGAATTAAATATTTTCCATCAGTCTACTATTTCAAAATGTATTCTTACAACAAAATGGGGCTCAAACAAAAGTGTTAACATAAAGAACCTATTGGAGTACTTACAAATTTTCTCTAAATTAATCCTCTTTAAATCGCAAAATATGTTTTTTTTAAAAAGAGAACGTCTTTAAAATGTTCAAAGAGTTTGTTTGATAGATTAAATTGTGTAATAGTGCTTTTTTTGGGAAAATAAGTGGTTAAAAAATAGGGAATTTTTTTGGATTTATACGTAAAATTATTTTATTATGAGAGAGTGTGATTGAATATGAATTTGAGAAACAAAAAAATGAATTTTTAAAGAAAGACTCAAACGTGAACTTAAATTAATGAATACTAATATATATTTTTGGGCTGAAGAATCATAATTTTCATTGTATTCTCGACCTTGAAATGACGTTACGTTTGATTTGCAACGAACTTAACATCTTCATTATGAAGTTCATAAAGTTTCAACCTCAACAAGTGCTCGAAATGTGATATATTGTCCTTGTAATATATTGAAACTACGACAATGTTACTGACAGAAGTTGTCACCTTTTTCACCTACCTTTTCTAACCAAATGGACTCCTAATGTCTTCTACCTTGATGAGAAAGCTTCATAACTTCTTAGATAAACTTTCTATAAAGCGACATCTCAATACTCAATTGTTAAAGCCTTCTTCTCAATATGCTAACTTGTGTCATTACAGTCAACTAGTAAACTCATGTCAAGACAACTTCTCACATCATTCCCTATGATCATGAACGTTGACATCGTGCTAACTTAAATTTCGTAACATATTGACTTTAATCCATCTAACATTGTATACCATAAATAAATACAACCATTTCATTTAACTATTATCAGCCAATTAATATCAGGGACGAGGGAAAGTATATGTAAAATTTATGATATAGATTTGGTTGATTTCAAGTTAAATGCCATTTCCCATGTCACAAGTATACATACGTTTGCATACTCAATTATTAGCTCTTATTTACAACACATAAAATTGACGCGGTGGGGCAAAAGAAAAAAACATTAAAACCCTCTAATTCCTAATAAAGATATCATCTTTTTGCGTGGATATACGGTTTCTTTCAACATGGAGCTCCATAGAGGTATCTTTGTGGTACCCAGATCTTATTTTAATGCTTTTCTAGTCTTTAACTTTAACTTGAACTATAATTTAATTTAATTTATTTAGGTCAGTTTTTAAGATATCTTGTGAGTTGTGAGTTTAGTTTCATTCTTGTTTGGGTTTTGCGGCTAATTTTAGAGAATTTCACAAGGATAATTTTGGGTTACTGTAAATGTATAATTCCTTACACTGGGGGTTTAGCTTGAGCAAATTTTCGGTACTAATTAGAATTAATGTTTCTGTTCTGTTGGATAAATGATAAGCCGTTGAAATTGTTGGTGGTAGATTTGTCATTACTTTTTGTTTTAAAATTGTGGGTTTTTCCTATCCACATAAGCATTTCAGGGTGATGGGGTTGGTGCAATCCACAGCCACATTTGAGATGCTCTTATACTACCAAAGAAGAAATTGTAACGTCTTAGTAACTTCTCTTACAGTCTCAATTCTCAAACTAAATTATGCTGAATGTTGCAATTTAGAGCAATATGGTTGTGTGGATTCAGGTAGTTTTTACTGTAATCTGAAATTGTGTTCCTTATCTATTGAAATATAATACAATGTTAATGACACATTAAAACCTCATCTGTGTATTATGTAGTGTGATTAATGATTATATACTAAGTACTTTAAGATCATCAAATTTGCAAGTTAATGAGTTTTTTTGTTTTACATCTTAATCTAGACTAGTTCTGCAGAATTTTTATGGTGTCAATAGGTTGAAATTTTCAATTTGGATAACTTGGCGTCTTGAATAGCCTTTGGGATTTCTGACTTTGGAAGTATTCATTTCTCTACAGGGTTTGGTTGATGCCCACCCAATATCACGACTTCTATTGTTTATGCTAAAGATTTTATTCTGTGTATAGACCCATTTTCCTTTACCCATCTGAAAACCTGCAGAAGAAAAAATAATGAACTTGTTTGGAAAGGGGTATTCAACTGCTGAAAAAAATCTGAGTACTGCAAAAACAACAAGTTTGAATCCAAATGCAGCAGAATTTGTTCCTTTCGCTCTCAGGTCTGCTGCCGGCATAAGCAGTACAGATGCATTGTCAAAGTTTTCTACCTCTACCACTGCAACACTGCCGGGAAAAGCTGTCTTACATAAATCCAAGTATTCTGTTTCAAATGACTCAGATGAAGAGGCCCACCTATACTGGCACCACCAGCTCCCTGATGACATTACTCCCGACTTTAAATTTATGGGAGATGATACTCAATGCGTCGACAGCCTATCCTTAACCGATGCTAGTGAAAGCTTGAGAGACTCAACAGGCAGTGACTTTATGTTGAAGGAATGGCAGGAATTATGTCCTCAATCTGTTAATGGTAACAGCCATACTGCCAAGGTGAGGCATCCTGTATCATCATACAGGAAATATCCATCACCTAAAGGTTTGCAACATTCATTTACTGAACCTAGGAACAAGAAAATTGTCAGCAATGACAAGTTCCTTTCCAGTATTAGAAAGGGGCCTCCTAATGGTGGAAATTTGAGACAGAGTTTCCTGGCTGACATGCCAAATGAGCAGTTGATAATGGACAGTACAGATGCAAAGTCTCTTGACTTTCTGGCTTCACAATTCCCTGGTTTAACTGCTGAAAGCCTTGCTGAGGTATATTTTGCCAATAATGGCGATTTGAACCTTACAATCGAGTTTCTTACTCGGCTTGAGGTAGCCTCTATATCCTCAGCTTTGAAATGATAGGGTAGCTTTTGATCTTTTATAGATGTAAAGTTTGGTTACAACATCGCAAAATTCTAAAATGAGGTTGACCTATATTATTGCACTAATGTTAATGTCACCCAATATGCAACCAGTTTCTTCTTTCTAGTTGTCCTATTTATGTTCTAACTTCCGACAGTAAGTCTTATTTGTCTATTCTACTCTGATATTATTGATGTAACTACAAGATTTCTATTGGTGGGATGTAATTAGATCAGTTCTTATCTTAGGAAAGCCATATCTTTGATAGATTTCTGATATTATCTTTTGGTCTTATGTTCGACTTCCGGAACCTTTGAATGTGTTGGAGTTGGCTGTTGGCAACAATTTATTTGGTTTTCTTGTACGGTTTCCAAACTCGTCCATCCTAACTCTGTTGGTCTCTTCTTTTCTCCTCTAATGTTGAATGTACCTTAATTACACGACTTATTGTACTGTAATGTGCTGTTTGTGGGATAGATTCATTTCTAAAAGATATGTTTTATCTTTTCATTATTGGTATTGACAATTCTTAATTGGATACATTTTATAAGTGCACATTAATTTTTATACCTTATTCTCTGGCAGAATTACCGACTTTTTAAGAGTTTAAGCTCTTCCATTTGTAATTAGTTTCCCAGATCTGTAATCAGATATTTGACTTCAAATCTTAGACATAACTGATCTCCTATGTAATTCTCATGGTCAATCTACTTGTGAACGCAGCTTCAGGTCGATGGAGGATTGAAGCAGAAGCAGAATCAGAATTTGAAGGCCTTATCATTGCAAAGTCTTACTGCATTTGATTTTCCTGCAATTTCTTTGACAGAGAGTCAAAATAGCCTTCCAAAATTTTCCCGTGATGACCTACAGCAAAACATTAGTCTCTACAGGATATCAGAAAAAGAAAGGACCGGCTTGTTCAGGTCCAGTTCTTCCATTCCCTCTGGAGGCGATGCAGATTTTGCTTTAGCATTCAGGGAAATGACATCTCAAGATTCTCTCATTGGGAAGTATGATCTGAATGGCTCTTCAGGCTTAAGCATTGGATCAGGTAGAAGTTCACAAGTCCCAGCAGGCTCTTACAATAGTGGCCAGGGCAAGGGGGTTTATGTTGAAAACTTGCAAAATTGGGGATCAGCTCGCACAACTCCTGTCTGGCTTGAAACTGGAGAGGCAGTCGGTAATATTTTCGAGGCAATAAATTTAACTTGCTCTGTAAAACTTTGATTGGGGGACAGATGCTTTCTGCATGTGTATTTGCTTTTAACTTTGTTGAGATTGCAGCAAATACGTATTCAGAAATGCAGGAGGAAGCTCGTGATCGTGCATGCTTGCATAACTCATACTTTGAGCAGGTATGCCCTATTAGTATTTATTAAAGGGAAGAAGTAAAAGAAACGAAAAATATAGTTCAAGTCTAACGACATCTTTTGGATTTTACAACATGAAAAAACTTAAATTGAGAAAAGGAGTTGTAAGGTCACATACTTCCTTCCAAAAGCTCTCTCTCTCTCTCTCTCTCTCTCACACACACACACACACAAACGTGCTCGCGCATGATCACATTCGTGTATACACATGGGTAAATTGGCTTGCAGAAATTACTTTTTACTATGTACATTTTCATGAACTGCAACATTCTGATTGTATATTTGATCTAAATCCTCTGAATTACTCTTTGAGAGATTAGGCAAGTCAGGCATACCTTACTGGTAACAAGGCTTTGGCGAAGGAGTTGAGCATCAAAGGACAGTTGTATAACATGCAGAGGAAGGCAGCTTATGGGAAGGCTCAGGAATCAATTTATAATCAGAGGTTTGTGGACCCATGCTTGTTCGAATTTTTTTTTATTAAATGTGGACAATGTTTCTTTGACGACATTTTTGGGCTATCCTGAATTAACTCTTCCTATTGTCAAACACCCACCCACACACCCTTCGAGTAATGTAACCTTTTGTCTTGACACTTTCTTGGCTACCATCATTCTTATTTACATTTTAGAACAGATGCCTTCTTGGAGAAACGTTCCTCTATTTTTCTGATTAGTAATGTAACCTTTTGTCTGGACATTTTCTTGGCTACCATCATTCTTATTTACATT
Organism: Fraxinus nigra; assembly: GCA_903798295.1. Lineage (NCBI taxonomy): Eukaryota > Viridiplantae > Streptophyta > Magnoliopsida > Lamiales > Oleaceae > Fraxinus > Fraxinus nigra. The sequence goes on along the minus strand of CAIGRH010168655.1, from coordinate 615 downwards.
TTAGAACAGATGCCTTCTTGGAGAAACGTTCCTCTATTTTTCTGATTAATAATGTAACCTTTTGTCTTGACACTTTCTTGGCTACCATCNTATAATCAGAGGTTTGTGGACCCATGCTTGTTCGAATTTTTTTTTATTAAATGTGGACAATGTTTCTTTGACGACATTTTTGGGCTATCCTGAATTAACTCTTCCTATTGTCAAACACCCACCCACACACCCTTCGAGTAATGTAACCTTTTGTCTTGACACTTTCTTGGCTACCATCATTCTTATTTACATTTTAGAACAGATGCCTTCTTGGAGAAACGTTCCTCTATTTTTCTGATTAATAATGTAACCTTTTGTCTTGACACTTTCTTGGCTACCATCTTTCTTATTTACATTTTAGTGGCCTTCGGAATTGTTTGCAGTCCTCTGTGTTAGACGTCTCATCATGCATGTTCAATTATTCTCCAGGAATCCGGAGGTGCAGGGCAATAAGAGAGAGGGAATGATTGACCTGCATGGTCTACATGGGAGCGAAGCTATTTGTTTCCTCGAACATGAGTTGGCTGTAATGAGAATTGCGGCTAGGTCGGAAGATCAATGCTTGCCGGTTTATATATGTGTTGG
>CAIGRH010168587.1:0-10800 GCA_903798295.1 Fraxinus nigra | reverse complement strand
GACCTAAGTGCTACTAAAATGAAAGTTGGCATGTAAATGCTAAATTTTGAAGGTTGGGGGACCTCCACTGCTATTTTCCCTTGTTTCTTTCAGTTAAAAGTTCATTGGCATACCTAAAGATGTATCAAATATTGAGAATGAGGAAATAAAAAGAAGCAGCTGAACACCTTCTTTAAGGAACGACCACACAGAACCTTCAAGCCATTATAGAAACTTCTGTGATCTTTGAACTGAACCACAATCCTGCACTGGAGGCCAGCAATTATGTCCAAACCATCTTCATCGTCATCCTTACTTATATCATTGTCCTCAGCAACATCAAGGTTCCTATACAAAGAACGGTTTAAGTTACACTAATAAAGATGATATAAGACTGTTTCATAAAAAACAATGATATTAGATAAGGATATGCTTCAGATATCAGCACAACCAGATGATAGCGTTAAATTAAAATAGGTAAAGTTTTAAGGAAAAAACACATTGTCATATCTCGCTTTAAGGGATGCTATGCAGAGAAAGATATCATTTGCAACCAAATGAAGAAAAAAAAAATGCTGCTATTATTTTCTATCCTTAAGTGTCTAAGCAAAAAGATGAATAACGCCCTCACTCTGCACACCACCAAAAAGGAAAACAAGAAACTGAACTGAGCCATTGGGCATAACCTATTTCTGAACCCAGGGCACGAAGCACAGCCTTCGAGAAAATGCATTAAAATGTCGGTGAGTGATTTTGACCATTACTACTAGTAGCCTCTGTAAGTGTAAATTATTGAAGCTGAAGGTATGTGGAGTGTCGTTTTTGTTCGATAAACAGCAATAAACGTGACATTTTTTTGCATTCTACATTGAGTAATTCTCGAAATTTTAGTTTGATAATCTACATAGATGAAAAGTGGGTTAGGCCAACACCAGCCAACCCACTTTCAGTTCTGGCCTGTCCAGGTCTGTGCTAGGCCAGGCATCCTTGGCTGGCTGGTCAAATGGTTCATTTTGTATACAAAATAGTGATCGGTATTGGGCTTAAAAGTAAGCCTAAACGGCCAAATATTTTTGTTGGGTTGGACAGGCACAAAGAAATGCTAGGTTGTGCCTGACCCAATTTACACTCATTACAGTCCTTGAGTCCTATTCACAAAATCCCTGTACTGACCGACCAGATTATGGGGTGGGGGGAAGTTTTGTCAATTTTTTTAATCACATGTGAGACAATCTTTGAATTCCTGTAGGAATTCTGTCAAAATGCTCCTGTACTTGGAGCATTTTTGTTTAATATTATATAAAGAAATAATTCAGCAAGTAATTTAAAGTAACACAACATATTTTTGGAAAATAAGTTCAGCAGACATGGGCCATGCTGAGCTTAGGACACCTGAAACAAAAACCTGTCCCTTTTTATAACTCTGGTCACATATATCATCCATTAAGTTAGCATATGTAGTTCATCGACCTGGTAGTTGAATAGACATAAAATCCAGCTATAAATATGCACCTTATATTTCCAAATGCAGAGAATATTGTATGAGTAACTAGCATTGATGGTTTAGATGAAACCCGTGTCTCTGCAAACCACCTTGAAGGCACGCCTGTAACTATAATTGTGTCAGGTTGCTTGTTGCTGCCCCTTGCATATCCTAAACAGATAAACGTGTCATCTTCGAGTAGGCAATATCATCTACAAAAAAATACCGAAAGAAAAATGGAGAGCAGAAGGGCAGGAAGCTTATAAAGATAAATCACCATACCAAGATACTTCAATAAGTAATTGTGCAAAAGTTGACATGAACAGTTTAACATCATGAACCAGACACACTTATTGTAAATCAGAGTAACATCTACAAAGAGCATTAATCAGCCAATTTGTCTATAGAAAATTACAAGTCTTCTTGAGCTATGATAATAACAAAGATAACTTTACCACCTACATCAGGACCAACTAAGGCTTCTCATATAGAGGATTGCGATAGGAACCTAGAAAATTGCAAGTCTTCTTGAGCTATGATCATAACAAAGGTAATTTACCAACTATATCAGAACCAGCTGGCTTCTCATATAGAGAATTAAAATATGAACCTAGAACTTTAAGGAATAGTCCTAGAATGAACATAGCTGTGAGCTATAACTCAGCTCAGTGTCAAGAAGTCAGTCAATGCAACCCCAGTCACATGGTTTGGTCTAGTGGAGCACATTGTTTCTAAATATCACAAAATGTGGAAGAGAAAATGATTCCCTCAATAAGTGTGGGGAAAGAAATGAGTGCACTGAACTCTTCTGAATTTAACAAGACTCCAAAGAAAATGAAATCAAAGATACCAAGAACAGCACTGAATCATGCATTTGCAACCTTCAAGAAGTAAAATCAATCAAAAAGTTCACCACACGACCATAACAATACATGTTTATGTTGGTCAGACTTGCTCTTCTGCATTCCGAACTTTTCCACTGTCGTACTAAATTTTCCAAACCAAGCACGTAAACTTTGTTTCAAACCATATAATGACTTTCGAAGATAACACACTTTCCTATGCTCCCTATGAGCAACAAACCCCGGAGGTTGCTCCATATAAACCTCATCCGAAAGATCACAATGTAAAAATGCATTTTTGATGTCTAATTGATGTAAAGGCCAATTATGAGCAGCTGCCATAGAAATGAATAAGCGAACAGACGCTAACTTAGCTAAAAGAGAGAGTGTCAGAATAATCCACACCATAAGTCTGAGCATAATCCTTAGCCACAAGACGAGCTTTAAGCCTAGCCACAGAACCATCAAGATTGACCTTGACCGCAAACACCCACTTACATCCAATAGCCTTTTTTTCCTNAGGTTGCTCCATATAAACCTCATCCGAAAGATCACAATGTAAAAATGCATTTTTGATGTCTAATTGATGTAAAGGCCAATTATGAGCAGCTGCCATAGAAATGAATAAGCGAACAGACGCTAACTTAGCTAAAAGAGAGAGTGTCAGAATAATCCACACCATAAGTCTGAGCATAATCCTTAGCCACAAGACGAGCTTTAAGCCTAGCCACAGAACCATCAAGATTGACCTTGACCGCAAACACCCACTTACATCCAATAGCCTTTTTTTCCTGCAGATAAGTTTACTAAATCCCAAGTACCATTAGCATCTAAAGCATTCATCTCCTCTATCATAGCTTCACGCTAACCAGGATAGGAAAAGGCTTCATGAACCGTCTTCGAAAGTGTCAAAGAGTCAAGAGAAGCAATAAAAGAACAAGAGGAAGAAGACAAGTAATCATAAGAAACAAAAGAGGAAATAGGATAAGTGCACTGACGTTTACCTTTGCGGAGAACAATAGGTAGAGCAAGATCACTACACTGGATCCGACGCCGAAGAAGAGATAGGCGCCGAACATGCATCGGGAGGGTGACGTGTTCTGAAATAGACCTGGTGAATGGGTGGTGGTGGTGGTGGCAACTAGGCAGGAACATGTTGAGAAGTAATATCAGTTGGCCGAGAAATGACATAATAAACTAGCAAATCATCATCCTCTCCCTTATTGAAAAAAATAGAAGTGGGATCCAAAAATGTAACATCAGCAGACACGAGATACTTGTTAAGACTCGAACAGTAGCACCAATATCCCTTTTGGAGACGAGAGTAACCCAGAAAGACATTTTAAGGATTTTAGATCCAATTTAGTGACCTAGGGACGAACATCACGAGCAAAACAAGTTTACGCTATAATTAAAAGAGAATCCCTGTAATTATGCTATAATTATTTACGCTAACACGTCGGATAGATCGTTGAGGTGGTTCTTTAAGTGGAGAGCTTCAGCTATTTTCTTCGTTTCCTTAGGCAATGATTAAGCCAAAGTTGTAGCACCTCGTCCTTGAGGCAGTGCTTCGTCCTTGGGGCAGCCAGGACCTCGATTTTATTTGATTCCTTCATATTTTAACCTCATGTGTCTTTATTGACTTTCTGGTTGACTTTCCACATGGCCCTTGGTCCACCACGTGGCACCTTTTCATTGGGCCTCAAAAATGAGGTGTAACAATAATCCCCCAAGTCTAGGCATAATTATTTATGTAATGCCTGGACTTGAAAGTAAAATTGAGATAAAAAGTCTGCGTAGAGGGATGGTTTTTACCATACCCTATAGTTGGAGATATACCTAATTCGCGCAGACCCTCCGCAGGTGCTTCCCGAAGTGGCTTACTTTGGCATTTGATGCGATGCTTTCAGGTGATCCGAAGTGCCTTTGCTGATTTCAGAAGATGATAAGGTCTGTTTGCGAAATGGTAGCTTCAAATTGAGAATTAAGAGGGGTTTTACACCTTTCCAAAGATTTTGGGGGCACGAGGCATCCTAAATTATTGCGCCCCAATGATTTGATGTTTCCTCCAATTTCCAAGAGAGGGTAATTATTTTGGTGCAACTTCCAACGTGCGCACCAGCCGCCGCATTGAATGCGCAATGATTGCTGTTACATGCGTCTTCTGATGAGTCTAAGATGCATGTGGGCGGGTACGAGCCACGCTTGGATTTGGATCCTTGAAGACGAAGCGCCAGAGGTCATAGATGGTTCAAATTGAAGCCTAGCAGTGGACGGTCGAATGACCAGGATCCGGATCCAACGGTTGGGTTTAAGCTTGTCTGCCTACACAAGGACTTCAACTTTATTGGAAACTTTTCTACTTTGGCACGAATCTCTACCTTATTGTCATTTCAAAGTTTCACAAGTTCTCATCCCTCTTTCTTCCAAGAACTTTTTACCTTTTTTTATTTCGAAGATTCCCAAAGCCTTTCATTTCCTTTGTTCTCTATTCAACCCGTGCTTCCAAGACTTCTTCGTTTTAAGGTTCTATGGAAAACTTGTAAGTAATTGATTTGTGATCTTTTTGACTTCTTAAACTTTGGTTGTATTTGTAAATCAATGGCTTCTTCTGGGGGTGATGTAAACTTTTCTACTTTGGCATTGTAATGTCTGGTCATCTTCCTTTGGTACATGACAATTTTGATCGGGGAATCATCCCTTCTTTCTTCAAGGAGGTCCAATCCGCATATCCTCATTTCATCGTTACTTATCTCATTGAAGTGTATCCGTCTGGGAGATGGGAGACCTACTTTGACGAGGCTCATAACCTCAGCCCTATATGCCATGAAAAATGGGGTTTCGCCTATTGCAGTTCGGCTACTGGTTCAGATAGCCCACACGACCTGAGGTAACTCATCCACCTAGGCTTCTTTTGAGGCATCAAGCTTCCTTTTCAGGGTATACTTGATCGTTTTATTTACAGCCTCAACCTGCCCGTTGGCCTAGGGATGATGTGGGAGGAGAAATGTTTCTTGATGCCCAACTCCTCACACATTTTTCTAACTTCTTGTCAAATTGTTTGTCATTGTCTGATACAATTGAATGAGGGATACCGAACCTACATATGAGGTTTTTCCAAAGAAACTTGGAGTATTGGCCTCAGTTATCTTGGTAAGCGGCTCGACTTCCACCCACTTTGTAAAATAGTCAATAGCAACGATTGCAAAGCTAGCACTTCCTCTCCCTTTGGTGAGAGATCCAATTAAATCAATCTCCCATTTCGCAAACGACCAAGGGCTGGATACCACGTTTAACTCTTGTGAAAGCTGCCTCGGGATGGTGGTGAAACGTTAGCACTTGTCATATTTTCGAACAAACTGTTGCGCATCATTTTTCAAGATAGGCCAATAGTACCCTTGCCTCAGTACTTTTTGTGCCAACGACCAACCTCCAATATGATTGCCGCAAATGCCTTCATGGATTTCTCTGAGTACATAGCTTGCTTGCTCTCATCTAGTGCACCTCAGCAGGGGTAACCAGAATCCACGTTTATACAATATATCATCCTGAAGGACAAAGTGAGCAGCCCTTCTTCTGAGCTTTTGAGCTTTTTTCTGAAAGGGTAAGGTCTGATCCTTTAAATAGGATATAAGGGGCTTCATCCAGATTGGCATATCCTCTACATACATTACCGTCCTACTGACCTCAGTCGAGGTCTGAGGAGGTGCTCAATTGGAACTGTAAGTAATTCAAAGTCTTTGCTACTCGCCAGCTTTGCTAAAGCATCGACATGAGCGTTGTGGGATCTAGGTATTTGCATTAGTTTGAACCTTCCAAAGGAGGGGATGAAACTCATTACTAGTTTTACGTAAGCTGCCATAGTCTTGTCCTTGGCTTAGAAGTTTCCATGCACTTGACTAACCACCAATTGAGAGTCACTGCTAATGATGAGCCTCTTTACTTGCAATTATTTTGCTAGTCTAAGGCCAGCTAAAAGAGCCTCATATTCTGCTGAATTGTTGGTTGCCTTAAAGTCAAACCTTACCGCCCATGTTAGCTTATATTTCTCCGGGTTGACCAGTACGATTCCTACCCTTGACCCTGTGTCTCCAAAAGACCCATCAACAGAGAGCCTCCATATCTGAGGTTTGACGGGTTTCATTTCTTTTTTAATATTTCCCATAGGGGTGAATTCTACCACAAAGTCAGCTAAGCCATGCCCATTGATGGCTGCCATTCGTTTGTATGTGATGTCGAACTCACTAAACTCAACGGCCCACTTAAGCAATCTTCCCGAAGCATCAGGCTTTTGAAGCACTTGTTTGAGAGGGTAGTTTGTTAGGACATGGATGCTATGAGCCTGAAAATATAGCCTCAACTTCCTTGAGGCTATCACTAAAGTGAGGCCAACTTCTCCATGTCAGGATATCGGGCTTCTGCTGCAAGATTGCTAACATTGTACACTAGCAGCTGATGGCTGTCTTCTTCCCTTATTAAAACTGAACTCATTGGAACTTGTTCCCTCCTTTAAGGATTTCAACGAAAGGGAGGCACTTGTCGATTGCCTTAGAAATGAAGCGGTTAAGGGTTGCAACTCGTCCAGCAAGGCTCTGCACCTCTTTTGGCTTCTGGGGCGACCTCATTTCAATTAAAGCTATGACCTTTTCAGGGTTCGCTTCAATACCTCTTTGGTTGACAATGTAACCAAGGAACTTGCCGGATGACGCTCTAAAAGCGCATTTTAAAGGATTGAGTTTCATTTGATACCTTTACAGGATTTGGAATGTCTCATTAAGGTAGGCAATGTGATCCACTACTTTCAGGCTTTTCACCAGCATGTCATATACATAGACCTCCATTGTTTTACCAATGAGGTCGGCAAACATTTTGTTAACCAACCTCTGGTATGTTGCCCTGACATTTTTCAATCCGAAGGGCATTGCTTTGTTGCAATAGAGCCATTTGTCTATGATGAAGGAGGTGTGTTCATCTGGCGGAAACATGAGGATTTGGTTGTATCCGGAGTAGGCATCCATGCTTTCCTTAAGGAATTGGAGTAGCATTCCCTTAGCTCCTCTATGATCACCCCGAACTTTGGTAATGTCATTTTCAGTTGGAAACTTCAAGCACAAGTGATGAATTGAGGTGACTGCTCATAGTTCCTTTAAGGCGAGTCTTCTAAGTACCCCGTCGTACGCAAATCGATTATCAACTATAAGGAATTCCTTAAAATGGCGTACAGTCAAGGGTTCCACCCCTATCTCTATTGGTAGAGTGATTTTGTCTCTTGGGATGATGCTATCTCCCGTGAAGCCATACAAGGGGGAACTCATTGGGGTCGGTTCATGGTCCACCTTCATTTTGTCAAAGGTAGTGCCAAATATGATGTTGACTGAGCTTCCGTTATCCACCAACGTTCTTTTCAAGTCATTGCGGGCCACAACGACCCTTATTACTAAGGCCACAATGCAAACAATGTACTCCCACCGTATCCTCCTGCGTAAAAGTGATTGGAGGGATTGCTCTTCCATTCGGAGATTGGTTCACTATGTACCTAGTCATAACCGAGTTACTTACCTCCCTAGCATAGTTCTTTTGAGAATTTCTAGAATCTCCACCCACATGAGGACCACCAATGATTGTATCAATTTCTCGAATTGGCTCATGTTCGTTGTTTGGTAGGGGCCTCGCCATTGTCTCTACCCTTCTCTGGGTCTTTCAGTGTCGTTTTCCCTTCCTCGCGGAGGGTCGTTCCTGTTAGGTCGACGCTATTCATTGTTCCGAGGATGTTGACTCTGCCTATTTGGAATATTACTTGGAGAACGTCTTGCAACATCTCGACAATCCTCTTTCTGATGTCCATAAGACTGATGATAGGAACAATACTGTAACGCTTCATCCCTATTTCTAGGTTCAGCACCTCGTCCCCCTCAGTAGGCGCCTTGGGTTGGGTTGACGCTGATGCGTTCCAGCACCAGGATCGACCTCCTCATAGGCTAACATTGGTACTGCGTTGAGCATTGCAGCAGCCAGTTCTTGTCCATGATTCATTGGAGCTTGACTGTCCACCAAATGGGAAGTAGGACCTCTTCTCCTTTCATTTGTTCCTATGATTTCAATTCTTCATCGAGGATCTCGCGTCTTATCATTTCTAACAAGGCGTCATAGGTGGCAAGGTCCCTGTTTTGTACATCTCTCCAGAAAAGAGAGTTCATGTCTAATCCTCCTCTTAGGGCGTCAATGCCTCTCTATCCGTAACTCGTACGCAGTATGTCATCTTATTGGTGAAGCGTGAAATGAAATTTTTCAAAGATTCACCTTATTGTTGCCTCATATCTTGCAACCTTTGGATGGGCATTTCTCCTTTGCTGGTTGCGAAGCATTTTAAGAAAGTTTTCTTGAATTCAAACCAACTTCGGATGCTTCCCTCTGGCAGTCTAGTGTACCAAATTTCTGCTCATCCACTTAAGGTCAAATGGAAGGCTCTACACTTCATTGTTGGGGTAGCCCCTTTCAGATTCATGCAAGTCTTGTAATTGTTCACATGTTTTGCGGGATCACCTCTCATCATATTTTGGAATTTTAGGGAGTGTGAAGTGGTTTAACATGGGGGCATTTCTTATAGCCTCGAAGAAATGAGAATGTTCGTCGTCGTCATCTTGATCACAGGACCTTTGAGGCCCATCTGAATCCTCATCCTCCCTTTGGTAAGTTTGGGGAGGTAGTTGGGAGGTTCCTGCTTCATTCCTAGCCTGGTCTCATCTTTCAAGCCTATTTCTAGGGGGTCGAACCGAAGGCTCTTCATGGTACACGGGTTGATCCTCGTTTGGATGAGGTTCCTAATGTCTATTTCTAAGCATTGGGGGAGGATAGGTATGCCTATTTCTTGGTGCATGGGGTGAATGAGCCCGCCTATTTCTAGGCGCCCATGGGCCTATCCTGTCAAAAAACACTTGCAGACCTCTGGGGTCTATCTTCTGGTTCGTAATTTGGAGGAAAGTTGAATGGAGCTTCAGGTGGCCTTTCCGCAGCATAGTTGGTCGATGAATCTGCTTCGCCCTTTCCCGAGGAGCTTCCATTCAATCATAACGATGCCCAGGCACTTGACTCTAGACCTCGTCCTCCTCCTGGTAATATGCTTGAGCTTCAGGAAAGACATCTTCAGGGGCTGTGTATTGAGGAGCCTAATAGCCTTCGCACCCTTGCATGTTCATCAGCATTTCATGCATAGATAGGTTCTGCTGAGTGATATTTCTCATGTTGGCAGCCATTGTTGCCATTTCCCTAGTAAGCCGACTGTGACCTTGCCTCCGCCTCTGGAACCTCCTCTTCTATGCATGGGAGGTCGTGGGCGGGCTGTTGGGGGCAATGTGCGGGGGTTCCCCTTCTTCAGGTTGTTCCCTCATCCTTCTTGGGGCATTTTCGTCGGTAGAACTCATTTCTCGATTACTTAGTATGAGATTTATCCCTTTCTTCAAGGGTTTCAAGCTCTTAACGGTTCCTTTCTCAAGGACACTCATTTTTCAAGGGCAAGAGCCTCTTTTACCAAACTTACAAACGTAGCCTGGCCTTTTCTCCACGCGTATTCGTGGTTAAATGTAAGATTTTCCACAGACGGCGTCAATCTGTTGACCCCAAAAAATGATGCCAACAAATGTCGGGTCCACTCATGCCACGTCAAGCGCTGATCTGGTGTGTTTCTACCGTAATGTGGATGGTAGTCAAATTTGAATGGACGCGAGAGGCGCTTTTCGGCAAGAGACGGTAACATTCGGACACCGGCAGTTTTGTAACGTCGGCAATCGCGCTATCAACAAATGCTGGGTGGATTTCCTAAGATAAATCATTCATTTGTAGTTGAATATGTGGAAGGATAGATATGATATAAGATGACTGTAACTTTATGTTGGAATCTCAATGTACATTTATTATTTGTGTTTGTAATACATGTAAATAACAAAGTGTGAAAATCTCTTTCAATCCTTAGGCATCCTCTGGGAATGAAGGTAAAATTCCTCTTTTTATGCCAGATTACACATAGGCCAACCACCCCTTTTAACGTGCAAAGAAAGACTATTTATATTATTCTAGCCGACGTGGTGATTGTTGGATCAGATCCACGTGGCGACATCTCCTAAACCGAAGCTTCACATCAATGTCCACTCATTACAATTAATGTTTTACAAGGGGTCAGCCGCTCTAGTTGTAGACTGACACGCTGACAATGACGCACTTTATTACAAGCATCATATCAATCACTTCTAGAAGATCCTCAAATCTATTACAAGAGGTTGCGTTGGTTTGATGACATCGGATGGTTTGGAGCCTCAGGGGGTTTCATAGAGCCTCGGATAAATCGTTGAGGTGGTTCTTTTAAGTGGAGAGCTTCAGCTATTTTCTTCGTTTCCTTAGGAAGTGATTCAGCCAAAAGTTGTAGTACCTCGTCCTTGAGGCAGTGCCTCGTCATTCGACCTTGCAATGCAAGGACCTCGATTTTATTTGATTCCTTCATAT
>CAIGRH010168573.1:0-31520 GCA_903798295.1 Fraxinus nigra | reverse complement strand
TGCCCGTGACCAACAAATTTGGAATAATTTTTTAAATGGTGACCTCCATTAAATAAAAAAAAATCTGTGACCTGTAATTTTTTTATCAGTGACCAATGCAGTCAATTGTGAATGACTCAATTTTTTGATCTGTGACCAATTAGTTTAATAAGTTGTGACTGAAAATTAAATTTTTAACTACTTAATAAGATTCACGTGACCTCGGAATCGGTGCAATCTTCGGAATTAAGTGGCGGTGAAATGGTCATTGAAATAGTCGTTGGAATTAAGCGCGATCGGATAATAGTCGCCGGAATAGTCCCCGGAGCAGTGGAGGTGGGGCAGGGCGGGGCGGGTCAATTATATTGGGGCTTGATTTTTGATTTCATGAAAGATAAAGTCTGACCCATGAATTTTTCCCAAAATTAAACTAAACTTTTTAAATTGTGGCCCATTTAAAATTAAGGCCTTTGATTGTAGTCTTTGGATCTTAAGCCCATTCACCTACGGCCCATAAATAATTTGTGCCGTGAATTTACAGAACTAACAAAGAAATTATAACATAAAGGATAGAACCGTCTTTTCGTTCAGTCTCCCCACAAAAACCCTAGCCTGTAACCATCCATATCCAAACCCCAAAACAAATCAATTGCAATTTAACATAAATACTCGCCAAAGCTCACTGCCGCCCCGGTCTCTCCAAACCGTTCCTCTCTAACCCGGATCCGCAAAAATGCCGCCGAAGTTCGACCCGTCCCAGGTAGTTGACGTTTTCGTCCGGGTAACCGGCGGTGAAGTTGGTGCCGCTAGTTCTCTCGCCCCGAAGATCGGCCCCCTCGGTCTTTCACCAAAAAAAATAGGTGAAGATATCGCTAAGGAAACTGCCAAGGACTGGAAGGGCCTCCGTGTGACTGTCAAGCTTACCGTCCAGAACCGCCAAGCCAAGGTGACCGTGGTGCCATCTGCTGCCGCCCTTGTCATCAAGGCCCTCAAGGAGCCCGAGCGCGATCGTAAGAAGACAAAAAACATTAAGCACAATGGCAACATCTCCCTAGATGACGTCATTGAGATCGCCAAGGTAATGGCCCCACGATCCATGGCCAAGGACTTATCCGGCACTGTCAAGGAGATCCTCGGTACGTGTGTCTCTGTTGGGTGTACGGTGGACGGGAAAGACCCCAAGGATCTGCAGCAGGAGATTACCGATGGTGATGTTGAGATTCCACAGGATTGAAAAAGAGTTTGAACCTTAATCTGATTCTCCTAGGATTCGTTTTTATTTTTGTTTTGTCATTGAGAATGCATGATTCTGATATGAACTATTATTTCAACTTTTACCGGGAGGAAAATGATACTTGGTTTAATTTTGTTTAATTATGCATATTGATTGTTAAGTTTTGTGGAATTATTTTTTTGTGTTATCAGTTAGCTTGGTTGTTCTCAAATGGATGGATTCACACTTCTTGAAAATGCCTGGTACTTGTATGAATAAGTATTTCAACTTTTTCTGGGAGGAAATGAGACTTTGTATAATTCGGAAAATTATTAATTTTGATTGTTAAGTTCTGTGGAGTTATTGTTTTTTGTGTTATCAGTTAGTTTGAGTGTTCTCAAATGGATGTTTTTACAATTGATCGTCTGCACAGTGATAATAAATAATCACCAAATGCAGATTCTTTCTTAAGGAGATGGAAGATCATTTGCAACATAGGACAATTCGGGTAGTCGCATTTTGATTGATTATGAGTACAAGGGCATGTTTGGCAGGACTTCTGTTTTTGCTTTTGCTTCTGGTAGGAGAGCTTTCTTGAGCAAGGTATCTTAAACTAGCTTCTCTAAAAGATGCACTAGCCAGCAATGCACTTTTACAAAATTATCCAGTCATGTTCAAAAAAAGCTTTTTAGTTTTTGAAGCGGCTTTTGACTTTTCAAAATCATGCCAAACAATCCATTACTCTGAAGCTGAGTGTTTGGATAATGAATAGCTAGAATAGAAATTTTCAATTCAATGGATTTAGAGGGTATTTAATATCACCTGTTTGGACTGTTGATCGAACAGTTACCTGGTTCAATTCTTGAAGAGGCAAGGATACAGTTTGGTTGTGCAAGATGTCTGTTTCTGGCTTTAGTCCTTCCCTGCAATTGTTTTTTTTCTTTGTTGGTTGTGCTGCTTGTTCAGTTGTTCATTGATCTTCCTTAGGATTATGATTTCGTCTGGGAAAATATTTCGCAGTGTTCTACAATCCCTTGCTGTTAAGCAATTTCTGAAAGCAAGAATGATCTTGACCCGTACATGTTGTATGTATTGCATTTAGCCTGCTGAAGTAATCTAATTCCCCATTTTGATAAATGTCTTTCTAAATATTCTTTTTTTAAGTGCCAAAGCTGTTCTTTCTCTGCGGGATTCGATTTTTAAGTGTAGTTTATTTAGTGGACTTTCCCTGTGCCTTCAAGTTGATGGTTAACTTAGCCTGTCCCATGGACTCAAGATGATTTGATGTGGTTGTTTAGTGAAGCGATTGTTTGTATTGTTCGCTTCTTGTTTGTGCTGTTGATATTTTCGCCTGCAATCAAAACCTCTTGGAGGGTCGCGTTCATTTAAAAAATTACTATATATATGCACTTTCAGGATGTATCTCATTACAAAATACGATAGTTTGCAAGATTTTGTACATTAGACCAGTGTGAGAATGTGTGCTGAATGAGCGAATTGTATTGTGTTTGTTTCTGCTTTGATGACTTTTGCTGGACATTTGGCCGCGATTTGTGAGACTTCGCACATATCCTACCTTCCAGGTTTGGTCGTAGAAATGACTTCAACACAAGATAAATTGGTGCTAAGAGGGAGGTAAATACGAGTCCCTTTTCCCTCTCCATCGCAGTAAATTGTTCCCCATTTTCAGTGTAATTACAAAGGAAAAAACTCTTAGTCGCTTGTTCCCTCTTGTTACTCTTATCAACAATCAAAATTTATTGAGATAAAATATCATAAAATAATTTTTCAAAATTTCAAACCGAATGTGTTTTTTGATCTTTTGTTATGAGAAACGGTTTTTTGAAATGACAAAACTAAATATGTTTTTAGCAATCTAAAAAAAAAATCAAAATAAAAAATTGAAAATTGTAACAGAAGAAATGGACCCTTATCTTTGGGGAGATGGGAAATTTAAAGTCAATAAAATTTATTTATCTACAGTAAAATATAATCATTATACGTTAAAAAGGGCAATAACATTTTTACATAATACAATTCATATTGCATCTAGATAGCTTTAAATTCATAAATTTAAAACTTGGCAACAATGTTTAGAAACGTGATGAGACATCGAACTACATAATGGGTTTTGATAATTTCATTTACAATTTATACATTTCAACTACTTTTTTTTAGTAGTCAAAGGTTAATATGGAAATATGGTCAAATCAATGAGCCAATTCCTTGTAGTTCCCCGACAATATTTTATAAAAGTTCTAGCCCGTTTATGTTTTTCTATTATTTCAAAACTTTTTTTTTTCTATATATTCATTNGAATGCAAAGAATGTGCGTCAGAGAATAATTCAGGAAGCTCAATTGTAATTCCGAAAACTTTGAGGATTGATGATCCTGATGAAGCTGCAAAGAGTTCCATATGGGCAACACTCGGGATCAAGTACAATTCCATTAGCAGGGAAGAACTTTTTAAGGCCTTGCAACTGAAAGGCGATGAGAAAAAATCCCTTGTCGCCCCCTCCTCTGTATTGCAGGCTAACCCTGCGGCGTTATCTCGATCCATTAGCTTCCAGGAGACTGCCTGAAAGGTGGTTTTTTTTTTTTTTTTTCTTAAATGAGTTTTGAAATAGTAATTTTTGGAGAATGTGTACTTCAAAGTAGAAAAAAATTTCGATTTACGTGTATACTACTTTTTTGTGAGAATGTACGGTTAAAAATAAATTTTAGAAAAAAAAAAAAAAAAAAAAAATTAAAACAATGATAATTAGCGTCTAACTCATTGAATTGCGTGATGGGTCGAAAAAGACTGAATACAGACACAACGAACACAATCAAAATTCAAAGGCTAAACCTAGCTAGTAATGGAATTGGCCAGACAACATATTTGACATATTATTGAAAAGATTTGTGGAAGACTTCAATAAAAAAGGATGAATCGCAATCTTGACGGTCCCCACCTGCCCTGTCCTGTGCCTTGGTGAATGAGGTAAATCGCAGATTATACCTCCAAGGGTACAAGGTGGAAGACTGCTTGTACACTTGCACTTATCCAATGACCAAATTCATATTTAAGGATTCGAATCCTTAACGCGACAGTGTCAAGTAAAATTAGAGTTTTTCCACATTCCTCTTTTACCACTTGGAGATGTGCCTGGGGGCTACGGAAGGCTTCAATAAATCGTAGAGAATGAGGAGAAAGTATATTCTTAGATACTTTCATAGGAGGAACTTGTTGGAGCATTCTAGAAAAAAAGAAAATAGAGGCAGAACGAATTTGATAGTTGTATAAAAATTGGTAGAAACAACATTGCCATGAAAATATTTGCAAAACAAGAACACCAAAGAAAATATCAATCATAAAATAGAATCGATCTCCACCGTCCATTTATAGAAATTTGAATTATAAAAGACCAGAAAGACATCTATAACCAACTATATTAGAAGTAAATTGAGAGCTGAATACTGAGAATAAAAATTCCAAGAGTAAATTATATGAATTTTTTTACTTTTTTCTTCAGATTTTTTACCAGCCCACGAACCGTCTATGAGCTGAGCTTTGACGAGCTATCCGGCCATTTTGCCACCCCTGGGTGTGGTGGAATAGGAAGATTTAGCCCCTGTCTGGGAACGATTTTAATCAGGGAAAATTGGCTTTTTTTGACCGTTTAAGAGGGCAACGGTAATAATATCAAAGAAAGCTGCAGAATTTTGTGTCAAGTGTCAGAATCCAACGGATAAAAAATCAATTTCTCATCTCCAAAAGCTGCGCCAGACAGCTCCTTAGACCTGCCATTTTTTAGTGGTAGCCCGGTGAAGGTGGAGGACACCCAAAAGTTTTACCGTTCATTTTATTTTCTTGACATCCACAAGTTTTCGCAAGAAATCCCAATTTCCACGTCGCTGAATTCCCTATTTATTGCCATGTAATTCACATTTGTCCCAATTCATCAAACTATCTTAGGAACAATCCTTTGTCGTTCATTATATATTAAACTCGTTGTTCAATCTCTCTTTCTTCCCATAATCAGGAGGAAAGAGAGCAAATTGTGGTCACGACTTCTGGCGGTTTTAGAATACGTGCTTTTACTTGAATTCAATGGCGAAGAAGATTAGAAAATTGAATTCCTCTTGGATAGAAGTAGCTCCGGCACCTTTTATATTTCCCCATAAGCCTTCGACAATACCCAAATTGGAGACAATCGATGAAGAGAGGGAGCCGACGGTGGTGTCACCATTGCCAAATGTTTTGTAAATAGCTAGTTTTCCTTTGAAAGAATGCGTAGGTTCTATTCTTTTTGAAATTTCAATGTATAGATTGGTGCCAATCAAGTCAGGTCAAATGCTAGAGAATTGAACGCTTGCTTTGTGTAGGGTCCTGAGTTTTTTTGTGACGGGCAAGGCAAAGTTCGGCTTGCAACATTTTCTATGATTTATCTCGACCTGTTTCTAGGTTGGCCTTTGTGTATATTAAATTCTTAGGACAACTTTAATGTATTTGAAGTAAAAATAAAATTTCATTTTCACTAAATTAACTAATGTATTTGTGCAAGGTAAAATATGTTTGATTTCGAGAATTACACTTCTATACAATGTAACGTCAGCTATGAATTGTGTTATGACTTGTCTCACTTGGTACTTACATGGCATAAAAGAAAGTATATTCACGATTACCTTTCAAATGACGGACAACTACTTTTAATCACTCAAAAGTCAAGAACTTCGTTGGCAAGTTCAAATACTAAAGATTGGACGAGTTATAAGTCTCACACATGCTTCTTAAATCTTAGTATTAGACTTCAACCTCAGACGATGACAATTAGTAAGCTACTCTCTCTTGCTAGGAGAATAAGAGACGTTATATGCTAGAGATATAGAGTTGTCATATAGAGATCGTTTGCAATCGAGAATGCATTGTTTCTTTTGTCAGATATGACTAGGGTTGTCTGTGGTTCGGTTTGGTTCTGCCGGTTCCAAAATTTTCGGGTTTTTAATAAATGGAATCGTCGGATCCAAATATAATTATGGAACCATTCGGATTCGGTTCGGTTCGGTTCCGTACCATAATTAATTTTTTTAACATTTACAGCAACATTACATAAATATAACTAATGACATTTCATTTGTAACTTTTACAAATTAACGTGGCCCAATTCAAAAATATTTAAATAACTAACTGTCGAATAACATTAATTCAATGCATACAAATATCAAAAAGTAAATATTAATATTAAAATATCGGTGATCCATATCAATAATTCATTTGGGCTAATGGACTTTAAAATTAAAATTATGAAATGATCTGATTTATTTAATTAATTTGTTAATTTATTTAGAAAAAATAAAATAATTTAATTAATTCAATAAAAAAATAAAAAAATTATTTATTTTATAATTGAAAAAGCACAATTAATAAACACAAATAAATTAAAAATTGTTCAACTAAAAAGATTTAATAATAAGACCCCAAATGTTGTGCTAACAAAGTTACAAAAAATTAATTTGGTTGGATTAATTTCTTAATTTGTTCAAAAAAATTAAATTAATTTAATTAATTCAATATAAAAAATAAAATAAAAATTAGTTAGATTCGGGTTTTATTCAGTTCTTGATTTAGAACCGAGAACCTACCCAAATCCATCGGTTCTCAATTCGGGTACCCGTTCGGGTATTTAATTTATGAAGAATCGCTCGATTCAGTCCGGTTCGATTCGGGACTTTTGGACACCCCTAGATATCACTTCCTTGTAATTTTTAAATAATTGGTCAGTGCATGATCCCAAAACACAAAAACCAATTTCTGGGGAATCTTATACAGATTCAAAAGAATTTGGAGTAATTTAACATTCTCGCAAGATGTGGGGGGTTACAGTGCAATTAACCTAAAGCAATATCGTTTATTTACTCGTGTAACCCTGCAACTGTGGTGTTTCCCGCCAAAAAGAGAGGACGCCGCCTGCCCATAGTTACGACTTACAGATCTTTCATTTGATTCGCGTAGTTGCGGTAATTAAAGATTACACTGGAAGAAAATTGAAATGGCTCCGGCAGCCGATTCAGTGGCTTCGCCGCCTACCCCCGCCGCAGAAAATAACCTCCAGGTATATCTGTTATCACACAATATTAACTAATGATACATTCATGAGACTTTTTTTGGGATTAAACCGTATTGTAATAACTCGTAAATACGCCGTAGCCTTTCTTTGTTCTTCACAAAGCAGCTCCGCCCCGAAAACCCACAGGAAAAACCCGAAGACGAATCGACTTGTCGCCCAAAAAAGCTGATGCCAAAGAAAAAGATACTGTACAAGTACTCGATGACAACTTCCGATTTGAAAGTTTTAACCTTCGTTGGTGCAAAATCGATTGCACTATCAGGGTAAATACTCTATATGATTCCTCTGTTTTTCATTGATAATTTGCAGTCCATTTTTTCTGCTTGGATGAATATTGACAAAAGAAAATTAGAATTTCAGAACGTTTTGAGGGAAATCAATGCCCGTGTATTTGAAGAAATAGATCGGTGGGTTCGCGAGTCCTTTGATGCAATTCGTGCGTGTGGAGTGCCCAATCTGGCTAGAGCCACTCGTCCACATCCAGTTTTTAGTAGAGCTGCAGCTTCTGCATCTAGACAACTATTCACTGCCATACTTCCCACAAGTAGGAACCTCTTTCCCTGCAGTTTGTTTTTGCAATCAACTGATACTATATCTACTTGGATACCAAGTCTCTTAACATTGAGCACATAAATTATTGCCAAAACGCTTTCTTTCTTATGCAGTTGTTTTTTTTTTGGTCTATTCACAAAAAAATGTATTTACTTGAGATGATACTTTTGTTTGGTTTATTGCAGAAAATGTTGAGTTTGTTGATGATGTACTTACTTTTGCGGACCTTGGTGTACATTTGAGGTCCTGTGGATGTCATGTAGCGCAACTTACATCTTTGGACTTCTCTGCCAAAAATGGAGTTGGCGGATGTCTTAAAACTTTATTGAGACAGTTTCTCACTGTTGGCATCGATGTAAGCATAACTTGCCCGTATAGCTTTATGACTTTATCCATGTGGCAAATCTAAATTTGCCTTCAATGTCAATTATCTTCTATCAGTAATGATTGCTCTTATTGTTATTTTCCCTTTCTACTAGGCTCCTGATATTTCCATCCTAGCATCATGGTACACTGAACAAGGGAATTATGAGAGCCCACTGGTTGTGATAATTGATGATGTGCAAAGATGCTGTGGATCTGTCTTGGCTGATTTTATCATTATGTTGAGGCATGGTTGCTTCTTTTACTTCCCTGACATCCACATCTCTCCTTATTTAGAGTTTGTCTTAATTAGTCTGATGATCATGTATAATCGTGGCGTATTCACTTGTGTGTTTTGTCCCTTTCTTAATATTTCAAATGTAATTTTCTTGCGTATCAAGATCCTCTGCCCCATAGAGGCTTATCAGGTTGCTATTTACAGGGAATGGGTTATTAAGATTCCAATAATCTTAATAGTTGGAGTTGCAACCCTTGATGCTCTGAGAAACACACTAGCTTCAAACGCTCTCCAGTGTCTATCTCCTTGTTGGTTCACATTGGGAACACCAACTGAAAGGATGGATGCAGTCATTGAAGCTGTCCTTCTAAAACATTATCATGGCTTCAGTATTGGGAAGCAAGTGACAACTTTCTTGAGAAATTTCTTCTTAAGACATGATGGAACGTTGACCTCTTTCATTAGAGCTCTGAAGGTCAGTATATGAGCATTTGCCATTTCTACCACAATATCCTTCCTTGATTTGTCAAAGCCTTTCATGTGGTTATCATATTTGTTTTACTAACTACTTGTTTGTTGTAACAAGTCCTTTCCAGATTGCTATGGTACAACACCTTTTAGTAGAACCTGTAAGCTTTGCACTTGAGGGGTTAATTAATGAAGAAGACACCAAGGTAAGGTTTATTCCTCCATTTTTTTTAATCTTTGAGATCCCACTTTCTTTTTCTGTTTGGTTCTCGTAGGTAATCCGTTCATTCTTGAGTTTTATTAGATGATTATGGATCATCCATTTTATTATTGATCCAATTTTCAAAATTGATGGTTTGGTGTTCAAACCCTGCTCTGCATATTTATTAGGAATTGGGAAAACATATAGTTTAGATTCTATGTATAGTTTGGGGGTGAATAACTACATTATAGTTGTGTATTTTTGCATATATTTCATCTGTTGTGCATGTGCATATGCCTGTGGACAACTACTTTATACTCTAAAGTTTATTTGCAAAATGAATTTAAAATCATCAGGTTTATTCCGAACTTTTATGTTGGGAAAAGTTGTCTCCTGTCCTATAAATGATTTTGAATCATTGCAGAGCTTTGGTGGTGAGAATACTTTACTCAGAGAAGCTATGGTCAAGCGGTGTCTTGATCTTCCATCATACCAGAGGTTTTGAAGAACTGTGTTTCACTTTCGCATCCTTTTAATAACTGAATTCATAAACTCTTTAGTGAATTGATTTCTTTAATTGGATTGCAAAATCTTTAACTAGGCCGAGTCGGTCTAACAGAAATGGTGACATCTGGGACTGTGGCTTGTCAGAGCTGAAGAGATTCCGCAAGCTCTGGGTCTGTGTGGCTATGGTAAGTCTTAAGGTATTTGCTTTCAGTAAATGTTAATGCACCGTATCCTAGCATCGACATTTTTAAATGGCTGCAGTACAATTTTTGCCTGGAAATCTCTTAAGAAAGAAACCTGATCCTTTTGTGTCCAACACTAAGACCTCTATTTCGTTTTTCCTTCTATGTTATTTATTGCATTTAGGTGTACTCAAACATCATTCCTGGAGGTCATCAATTCTCTCATGTTCAAATGTTTAGTTAAATCAAATCATATATTTGTAGCAAAGATAAATTTCATTATTTGATAGACAAATGCTGTTGCAGTGTCTTTATGAAGTTGGAAAGAATCATAAAATTTCCCTGTTAGACTTGTACTGTGAGATGCTTGAACCTGAGAAGCTCAACTCCAGGACTTCTCGTCATTTTGAATTGGAAAAGGATGATCACTCTTTGTTTGGAGGCTTGCAAAAGGGAGATTTTGTCCATCAGATAATTCAGATAGTGAGGTACACATTCCGCTTGTTTGTTATAAAAGTATCTTACATCCACTTCATTTTCCTTGAGCATTCTTTATATGGATAAAATGTTTGTTGGAAAATATCCAAATTCATGGAAGGATATTAGGATTACCTTTTATTTAAATGGCAACTGTTGATTGGCCATTTTTTCCATATTGGATGACATGCATTACAAAATGGAAGAATGTGCAGCACTAGCTTATGTTGTCTATTGTTGACTGGAAACAGATTTTCTCTTCTTTTCTTTTATGAACAGGCAACGATAAATCTTCAGAATATCTATTTACACCACTAATTAACTGCAGGTATAAAATTCTATGTATAATAAATTTGGAAGCTGGAGCACTGATTTTTTAGTTTATTCAGGGGTTTGCCAGCTATGGAATTATGCAAGTTGCTTAAGAGTTGGGAAATACTTACGAGAGGCATCACTGAGGTACCATTATTGTTTATTTGTTCAGTTTTATTGAAGGGTGAACTTCACATTGTTTTGCTTGCAAATTCTGACGATGAAAAATGTGCAGCTCTATCTTTGGAACTATTTAAGCACTTTACTCGTATATTATCAATAAACTTTGCATATATGAGGTTTCAATTTGATTGTGTTTTTGCAAGAGTATTGATTGTATGAAGATAGAATATTGATTAAATTCTTAACCCCCACAACAATTGATACATCTAACTAGGGATATTTGGTCGATTAATTCGATCAACTATGTAGTGTTATTAGTGTAAACTTTTGTAGGAAATGTATACCCAATTATGGTTCTTAGAACCATGGAGCCATATACACATAATATAACGCCTTTGAGATCAATATTTTATGGATTTTCTCATGTACATCAACAAGAATGATCAAGCACACAAATGATTGTGGTACTAAAAGCATTTGAATTCCGAGAAGGATACATTTGAATGGAAAGATTATTATTCATATGCTCCATATCGTTGATCTCTCCAATACTTTTTTCTTTAGTCTTTGTGAATAACGAGCCTGAAGTGTGCACTTTCTTGATTTTTCATCATGGGATACATAGTGCTGGCAATAAAATATAGCATCACAGGATTTCTTTCTGATATTTCCAGTTATTTTTGGCATCTCTGCCGTTTCTTATCTCTACTCTATTCTTCTCTCTATTTATCATCATGATGATGGAACATTGGTGATGTATCAATTCATTATCTTTCACATTTCACTCCCTTTCTCCTCCCACTCTCTCGGAAAAATTGAATTGTCCAATCCTATTATTCTACAGACTACCACATCACCGATGTTGCATCATCATAATGATAAATAACATTATTGTTTGCAGTTATTGTCACTGGTTTAATCATGCTCATGCACTAATTTGGTCATTAAAGCAATGTTTGGTGCTAATACACAGCAAGACGTATAAAAGAAAACCTTGAAATAAATAATACATAATTTTATTTTATTTTATTTGGAGTACCAGTGAATTGTTTCATTAGAGAGCAGTTGAAGTATCAAGTGTGTGCGTTTTTAATGCCATTGACTTGTGAGTAAATATATACCCATTATAAGTTTACAGTTAAAGATGTTTAGCATTAGTTTCATAGCCTTGCTTCATCAGCTTTCATGTTTTTTTAGCCTTTATGAATAATTTGAAAATAGCTTAGTTTATGGCAAAGCAGATATTACCAAATTTGGATTACTCTTTTTTGTCATTGAAGTTTCACTTCTTTTTTACTGTTTATAGTTTTGCAATATCTATTCTGATGACCTGTCCATTTGATTCCTTCGTATATGTAATGAATAATTTGTCCAGATAAATGAAAAAGTAAAGGAGCTGCAGTCTCTGACAACATTTGACGAGAATCGTCCAAGACGAGACTTGACAGAGACATCCAAGTATTTCTCTTTGCTGCTTCATCTATAATTAAATGATATGTAATTTTCATCTCTGCTTTTCCGTGGTCCTTGTTATGCAGATATCTTCTGTTGGTTAAATATTAGCTCTGGTTTGATAGCTAGCTAGAGAGGCCCATTTTCAAGTCCGACTTAACCTGTCTTGCATTGAGCGTTCATACCCCACATTATTGGCCATGTCAGTGCATTACTATCCCCTGTCGAGCATCATTCCTTGGTCAACATGTAGTGGGGATGTTGAGTAACTTGTCCAGTGCCGGCTAAATGTTGCGGCCCAACCTAATGTATGAGAGCCTTGACATCGTCTCCACCTAATGCCAAGTGGTTAGAA
Organism: Fraxinus nigra; assembly: GCA_903798295.1. Lineage (NCBI taxonomy): Eukaryota > Viridiplantae > Streptophyta > Magnoliopsida > Lamiales > Oleaceae > Fraxinus > Fraxinus nigra. The sequence goes on along the minus strand of CAIGRH010168573.1, from coordinate 18,986 downwards.
ATTAAGCTGGATGCTTTAAAGTCCATTGTTTAATCTTAGTCATGTATATTCATTGGTCATAGCTTCGTAGCACAAGTTTAACTCTTGGCATATAAACTAGTCTAATGGTTCATCACGCTGTTTGAGCTTTAACATAAATGTCATGTGCTGTTTGTGAAAAAACTGGAGGTGTTCCTGTTGCTTGAATTCTTATTTTGACTAATTGTGTGCCATAACATCTTCCGCACTTAAGTTGGTAGGAACCAACAACCCTCCTTAAGTTTGTTACTGTCACAGGAGGCACACTGCCAAGAGCAATATAAATGTGAAAAGGGATGGAACCACAATAAATGAGAAAGTTGCTACATTTGTAGATTGCACTATCAGGTAGTGTCACCATTGTTCTAGAAGCAATTTTCTAATTATTTTGTGTTTGCGTTACTTGGAAGTAAAAACACTATTTTGTATAAGCTTATTCATTTTATTTTTATTTTTATTTTTTACCTTGTTTTCAAGAATAAGATAAAAAAATTTGGCGCCAATTGATTGGCGTGCTATCAGTTAATAATAGCATAATATTCTGATTCTGTGATAGATGCTTCCCTAACGATTCCAATCATATTTGAGTTCAAATGGTAAAAGAGTAAAGAGATTTTATGAAGCTTTATTTTTTCTATTATATTACTTGGGGTACTCTTCATGAATTATAAATTATAACATGTGCTGCCATATTTAGGTAACAACAAATAAACATGCTATAGGATGATTATCGCAAATTCTGCTGTAAACAATGATTTGGTCTTTTGTAACATCATTTTGAGGCTAAAGTTTCTATCGAGGCTTGTTATATGGTGTATTTGGCTGATATCCCTTGCAGCTCACAGAAAACCACAATTTGACTTGCTCGTGTAAGGTAAAAGCAAAAATTGGGCTTTGAAATCTGAAACCTAAGAGTATACTTTTATAATGTAGCTCGATCTTAAAATCAAGAGCCTAAAAATCTCGTTCTATTGATATCTATAACATGCCAGTGATATCATATTTGTGATCTACATGTCGCTGTTTGTGTTCTTATTGAAACATCTTCTAACATGCGATCCCTTTCTTATGGATCAGGCAATATATGCGGCCCATTGAAAGTATACCCTTCAATGAAATTGTCTTCTTCGATAATGTTGACAAACTTCGAACAGTTAAGCGTTTATGATTCTCGTTTTTAAGTTCCTTGAAATAGACATTGGACACCATAGGAATAGAAAGAAAGGGAGAGAATTTTAAAAAAGAAATGTTTACAGTTGAATATTTTATGCAATTCTGATCATCAATAAATGAAAGGAGTCAAGTTAAAGTTGAGTAAAATCTATGGGAAAACAACTCAAGTTAAAAGGTCAAAATCAATTTTTGTTAAGAACCTACTGTGTAAATTTTTTGAATAATACATATAGATATTCTCATTTCTTACTATTTTATTTTCATTATGTTAGGCTTTGATTGGAGATCCTAGAAGAAGAATTCAAGCCGACCTTTTGGAGTCTCACAAATTCCTCAAGTGTTCTTGCTGCAGCAAGAATGGCAGTATGCCATCACCATCCATGCATGATACGTCCATACTGTGAGTAATACCATCCATCGCATTCCTCCAGCCTTTATCATTTCTTATGGGAATATCATGTTAGGATTTGCCTATAATCTGACTCTTGATCAAATGAAAATGTTGATCAATTTTAAATCCTTAAATTATCTTAAGGATTTTATCAGATGATCTACAAAAAAAAAAAAATAATAATAATAAAAAAATACCTATATTCCAGCATAACTGATTGTTTTGCAGCTTCTCTAAGAATTATATGGTCCCAGTTACCTTTTTCTTAGAGTGCTTATTTGTAACATAATTTTCAACGACTATGAATTCTACCTACTAAACAAGCTCATCTAAAAGTTTAAACTTATAACATAGGAATCAACACGTCCCCCTCGATCTCTATGGCAACACGAGCATTGAAGTTTTCTTCGTTTTGTGTCATAGGTATACCCTTACTCAAGAACATGGTGATCTCATCAATCTTCACGACTGGTTTCAGTCTTTCAAAACAATCATCTCTCATCCTGGTTTGAAAGTCAAACAGAGGCTGAGGCTGTCACCATCACCTAAGAAACGGAAAGGTTCCAACAAACCTCGAAACAGAAGTGATGCATCGATCCAGTATCCTTTTGATATTCATTTCGGTATACACATGATTTGTCTCATTCATTAAATTCACACTAATTTTTTGTGGAACTCCTTGACTCTTTATTGTGCAGAGCAGAGTTTTGCAGGGCAGTCACAGAGCTGCAGATTACAGGGCTAATTCGGATGCCCAGCAAAAGACGCCCTGATTATTTACAGAGAGTGGCTTTTGGACTTTAAGAATGAACTTGTTTTATAATTTTAATTTCCTTCATCAATCGAAGTGTTTGGGTGCTTCATCTTAATATTCTAAAATGTGTCATTTCAAGCTGTAATCCGTTGGCAATCGAAGTACAATATTTCTCAAATTTTAATTTTGGTTTTCATCTATGTTTTGTTCAGCTAGAATTACTCTTTTAGTCGAGATGTCAGGAGTAAAATGTTATCTATTGATTTGAGAGTTAATTGTTTCAAAGGTCACTGAACTTTACAAATTGTCACGTTTCACTAATTGAACTTTAAGTTGCATTTCATCACTCACTAAATTTAGTAAAGTTGCACTTCATCCATCATCGGGCTAATTTCGTCAGCACCGATTGCCTACCGGTTTGCACATGTGGCCGTTAAATTACTCTAGTTGGCCATTAATTAGTCATGTCATAAATTCCCAACACCCAAACACGTCTCACCCAATTTGATCTCTGAAATCGCGATTGGAACCCTTGAGAGAACAAAAAATCACAACACTTGAAGATTGGAAAGCTGGACTGCTACATAGACCGAGCATTGACTCAGAATCAACTCCCCTATATGTTCCTCGTCTCTGGAAAGGTATTCCAATCTGGTGCCCCAAGAACACACCATATCTTATACAACTGATCTATCTCACTAACCATAGTTGAAAAGAATTAGTACACTTAAGGTTACATTAGATGATCATCAGATGATTTTGTTGGAAATCAAACACCTACTTTTTCAACTCCCCTATAATTGGTAGAAAGAATTTATGTTTCCTCTGCAATTGGTTAATGCTTGTTAAGTGCCAACAAAGTGAAAACTGAAGTGAGGATGCAGGTGGTTACTACTTGGAACTTGGAATTTGTTCATTTTTAAATTTGGTTGGAATCTATAAATTTGTTTTTACTACTAGTTTGATTTAAGTTACTAGTAGGTATTAACTTCGAACAACAAATCCATTAGCAAATTTGTTAACGGTGAAAAGAGAAGAGAAGGGGAAAATTCTTGAATTACCTCCATTTGTTCTCTCCATTTCAACGATTTCAAGAATCACCCTTACCAGGCCTTCAATTTCAGTTCAATCAGGCTAGGGTTCCTACAATTTGGGGATTGGACCTTTGAGAGATTTGGGAGTTAGGAGTTCTTATTATTTTTCATCCTCATCCTACATATCTCACGCTTTCATAAAAAAAAGAAGAGACGTGTTTGGGTGTTGGGAATTTATGACATGGTTGATTAATGGCCAGCTGGAGTAATTTAACGGCCACATGTGCAAACCGATATCCACGTAGGCAACCAATGTTGACGGAATTAGCCCGGTGATGGAAGAAGTGCAACTTTACTAAGTTCAGTGAGTGATGGGATGCAACTTAAAGTTCGGTTAGTGAAACATGACATTTTATAAAGTTCAATGACCGTTGAAACAATTAACTCATTGATTTGATAATTAATCCTAAAATATACCGAGAAAGGAAAAATAAGAAAATGAAAATTTACACTTTAGTCCCTAACAATTACAAGAGCTACAAGTTGGTGCATATTATTTCAACTCTCCCCCTCAAGTTGGTGCATAGATATCACGCATGCCCAACTTGGATATCATTGTATAGAATGGACCACTAGCAACTTCATGTGTCATTATATCAGCCAGTTGTTCGGTCTTCTTGATGTATGGAATCTCTATATTTTTGGAGTCGAGATTATCTTTGATATAGTTCCTATCGAGTTCAACATGCTTCGTTCTATCATGTTGCACATGATTGTTTACAATTTTAATGGCAGTAGTATTATCACAGAAGAGTAATATAGGTTTGTTCGAACCAAAGCCAAGTTCACTAAAGAGAAGTTTTAGCCGTGTAAGCTCGGTAGTTGCATGATGTAATGTTCGATATTCCGCCTCAACACTAGATAATGAGACCACATTCAGTTTCTTACTTCTCCAAGTCACAAGATTGCCCCCAACAAACGATACATATCCCGATGTGGATTTTCTGTCCAATCTCGATCCAGCAAAATCTTAATGCGTACAAACCTATAATATCTAAATGGCTATCTCTGAATATATAATGCCCTTGCCTGGAGAGGACTTCAGATATGTCAATATCCGATTTACTGTACTTATATGCTGCTCACTGGGATTATGCATGAATTGACTCACAACGCTAACTGCATATGACAAATCAGGTCTCGTGTGGGTTAGGTAGATAAACTTTCCCACCAATCTCTAGTATCTCTCTTTGTTTGTGGGAATCTGATCAGGATAAATAGATAGGTCATGATTTACCTCAATGGGCGTGTCAACAGGGACACAAGCTGACATACCAGTTTCTTCTAGAAGGTCAAGGACGTACTTGCGTCGAGATAAGATAAGTCCTTGTTGGGACTGTGATACCTCAATACCCAAGAAATACTTCAAAGTGCCCAAGTTCTTCATTTCGAACTCTTTTGTCAAATTGCTTCGTAGTTTCTTAATCTCACTGGGATTACTGCCAGTAACAATCATATCATCCGCATACACAATAAACATAGTAATATTAGGACCATATCTCCTATACAATAAAGTATAATCAGCCAGGCCTGTTTAAAATCATACTTTTTCATTGAACAACTCAGTTTTCCAAACCATGTCCTTGGTGATTGTTTTAGCCCATACAAGGATTTTTCTTCAGCTTACACACATTACCCCCCGGATGAGTAAAATTTCGAGGAGGATCCATATATGCTTCCTCTGTCAGATCATCGTGAAGGAATGTATTTTTAACATCAAATTGCCTCAATGGCCAATCAAGATTGATTGCTAGAGATAGGATAACTCTAACGGTATTCATCTTAGCTACTTGACCAAAAGTTTCCTGGTAGTCAATCACATAAGTTTGTGTGTACCCTTTGTCAATCAATCTAGCTTTATACATATCCACAGTTCCATCTGACCTGTATTTTAATGAGTATACCCACTTGCATCCCACAGTTTTTTCCCTAGTGGTAATAAGACCATCTCCTAAGTAGAATTCTTTTGGAGAGCATTCATCTCTTCTACCATAACAGATTTCCACTTAGGTTGATCAAGGCTTCCTGAAAGTGATTAGGGATAGACACAGAAGAAATTTAGAGGGCGAACGTCAGATTAGTCTTAGATAAACGGTGGTACGAGATATAATCAGAGATGGGAAAGATGGCATTAGAAGAATATTTTGAAAAATCAAACCTATCAGGCTTATTATGGAATCAAAGGGAATATCTCATATCCTAAGTACTAACAATATCTAAAGTTGCAGGATTAGAATTAGAAATCTCAAATAGAGATAAGAGTAGAAGGGGTAAGCAGAATAGGTATCTCATTTTCAGTCTTCAAAGAATCAGATGGCACTATAGTATCAACCAGAGGATTATCAAGGTTTGAAGAGGGTAACATAGGAGTGCAAGCATTTTCTGAGTGTCTCATTGTATAACACTTTTGGAACAAACGAGGTGATCTATCATCCTCAACTCGATATTCAGTTTGGGATTCAACTTGGGATTCTCTGACTCGATATTCAGTTTGAGATTCAACTTGGGATTCTCCCCCATTTCCAAAAATCTACACTTTCTTTTCATTTAACCACACTCGTTCCTCTTCCTTACTACTAATCTCTCCCTGAAAAGGAACTAACGACACGTCATCAGAAAAAAAAGTTTCTGATTCACAAAATTTCACATCTATAGAAATATAGTATTTTCCTGTAGGGGGATGAAAGCATTTGTAGCTCTTCTGGGAGCTTGAGTAGCCAAGGAAGACACATTTCAGGGCACGAGGATCAAATTTATCTCTGAGATGAGAATGTACATAGACATAGCACGCACAACCAAAAGACTTTGGGCAGATATTTAAAACAGATGGAATAGAGTGAGACTGAGACAACATTTTTAAAGAAGTTTGAAAGTCAATAATGCAAGAAGGCATGCCATTTATGAGAAAGACATCAGTTGTCACCGTCTCAACCCAGAAACGTTTTGGAACACGCATAATAAAACATAAAACCCGAGCTACTTCAAGAATGTGTCGATTTTTTTGCTCTGTTATGCCATTTTGTTGAGGTGTGTAAGAATAAGTGGTTTGATGAAGAATGTCGTGAGTCAAGAAGAAGTTGCCAAGGGTTTGGTTTACAAACTCACGATCATTGTCAGAATGAATAACTTTGACCCGTGTATGAAATTGTGTCTCAATCATTTTTGAGAATTCTGGAATAACATGCACTAATTCACCCTTAGATTTTAACAAATATATCCAACACACTCTGGTACAATTATCAATGAAAGAGGTAAAATATTTATGACCTGTAATAGATGGAGTAGAGAAAGGTCCCCAAATATCAGTATGAACACAAGTAAAATGAATATTAATTTTATTAAAACTGACTTTGAAAGGTACACGATGATTTTTGGCAAAAATACATTGTTCACACCGCATACTAGAACTAGAAATGTTTTAAAACTTTGGGAACAAGTGTTCTAAGTAAGAGAATGAATGATGACCTAATCGACAATGCCACAAAAGAATCATATCTTTTGGAGATGATTTACTAACAGCTTGAAGACCATGGCTATCATTAGTTTGCAAACCCCTTGTTCCTTCCAAAAAATACAACCCTCATTTCTCTCTACTAGTGCCAATTGTCATCTTCGTTCGATTGTCCTGAAATACACAATTAGTAGGTGAGAAGATGACAGGACAATCAAGATGCTTTGTAATCTTACTAATAGATAAGAGATTAGTAGAAAATGTAGGTGTAAGTAAAACGGACGAGAGAGAGAGAGAGAGAGAGTAGGTGAAAACAAGATATTTTCGGCCCCAGTAATTTGACAGGAGTCCCATTAGCCATCTGACAGATTGAACTTGCGAAGTAGTCAAGGAGTCAAATGTAGAAGGATTACAGGTAAAATGATAGGTAGCTCCAGAACCAATAACCCAAAAATCAGATACGGTAGAAGTAGATTGCAACCCAAAAGTACCTTCCCCGGGAGATGAATGAGCAACATGTGAAGCAGTAGATGTAGGTGCCTGAGTAGAAGCAGGAGATGAATGCGTAGCCTGAGAGTATCTTCCACCCTTCCTCTCTGTCCTCTTTGCTAAATATCAGTCTGGATAGCCATTTTTCTTGAAACATTTATCAGCAGTATGCCCTTTAAGGTGACAGAATGAGCAAGTTTCAGTAGACTGAATAGGGGCTCGTGATCGAGGATTGAGCCCTTTTTCCACTAATGCAGACGATTCAGAATGGCTTTCGGCCTCCATGATGAGTTGTCTCTGCTCCTCACGACGAACAATCGAGAACACCTCTTCCAAGCTCGGAAGGGGTGTAGTAGCCAAAATACGACTACGCACTTGATCCAAGCCATGATCTAGTCCCTCCAAAAACATATAAATCCTGTCTTCAGCACACCTTTCTCTTAATGCATCAACATCAACACACTTCATAGGATTGGGTTTGCGATAATCAAGCTCTAAGAAAATAGAATTCATTTAAGTGTAGTAAGTGACAAAGGTCACCCTTCTTGTCGCAGCTAAAAGGATTTTTTCGTAAGTTCATAAACTTGTGACGAATTAGAGACATCAAGATAACTTCTCTTAATCGCATCTCACACATCTTTGGCTATGTCAAACTGAACAAAGTGGGTCGTAAGAGCATCTGTCATAGAATTGATAAGCCAAGACTTAACGATAGCATCATCTGCCACCCATTCACCATAGCTACTATCGTTCTCTTTTGGTACAGTTAGTTCACCAAAAATGTGGGCTCTTTTCTTCCGATTGGTAATGTGCATTTCCAGTAATTTTGACCACATACGATAGTTAGTGCCATCTAACTTAATAAGAATCGGAGATGATGTCTCATGAATTAACGGTGCAATCACTTTGTTATCGGCCATGATTACAAGAATGTATTGTTGAAAAAGGATTGGAGACCACGGAAACTACCAAATGCAGACAATTCAAATTCAATCTTCACTCAATGAACCTAGAAAAAACTTTCAAAAAAACTAACCCAAGAACACATGATTGATAAAATACTAACCCAATGTAACAAGGTATCTCCACAACAAAGTAGACCAAATTCCACCACACACCAAGTAGAACAAGACATAACTAGCACAGTAAGGGTGTCGAAAGCAGTTACAGAAAACGGAGCAAGGGCTCAACACGGAGTCACTCATTAGCAACTCATGCCGATAAAGAGTAGAGGAGAAGCTCAAAAATGGCACAAACTGTGGACTTACTGTCTATTTTTTTTTCGAAAATCCTGTAGCAGAGAAGAAGTCGAATACTGGGAGGCTCGACTGCAGGAAATGCGAAAGAAAATGGGGAACCCTAATCCCAATGTTCAAATGAAAGCAAATCCACTTCCAGCCCTTAAAAATGCACCGATTGGAGGTACTAGTGTAAATACCATTGCTGCTGAAGTAAAAAAAAGTGAAATGTGAAGAAAGCTAAAAAAGGAGGCCGAACCGGCATAGTTGAACTCTGACAGAGACGGGTGTGCGTGAAGAGAGCTGCGTCGAAGACGCAACACAGGTACAAGGTAGGGTAGCAACGCAGTCGGTGATCGGGGAGGTCGTCGGCGTATGGGTAATCAGAAGGAGAGCTGAAATCGGCATCGGCTAGGTTCGAACTACCGACTCTGATACCAAGTCTAGATGTCGGAAGTAAAATGTTATTTATTGATTTGATAATTAATCCTAAAATATACAGAGAAAGGAAAAATAAGAAAATGAAAATTTACACTTTAGTCCCTAACAATTACAAGAGCTACAAGTTGGTGCATATTATTTCAACTCTTTCGACTATTACTAGTGATTTTTGTTTCATCTAGATGAGATGTAGCCTGCAATTTGAATTGAGGATTTTTGAGGTTAGTTCACTTTTACGGGATTGGGACCCTTTGTCTCAATCATTGTAGCATGTGTCATAGGGCTCGACAAAAGTTTCTGAACCGAATCAGATCGAACCGAACTGAACCGAATCGAGGGGTTCTTCATAATTTAAATACCTGAACATGTATCCGAATCGAGAACCGATGAGTTTGGTTCGATTCTCGGTTCTAGGCTAAGAACCGAATCTAAATAATTTTTTTAATTTTTTATATTGAATTAATTAAATTATCTTAATTTTTTCTAAACAAATTAACAAATTAATTAGGTAAATTTTATTTTTTTGTTTGAATTTTATGGCCCANGAACCGAATCGAGGGGTTCTTCATAATTTAAATACCTGAACATGTATCCGAATCGAGAACCGATGAGTTTGGTTCGATTCTCGGTTCTAGGCTAAGAACCGAATCTAAATAATTTTTAAAAATTTTTATATTAAATTAATTAATTTAATTTAATTTTTTCTAAACAAATTAGCAAATTAATTAGGTAAATTTAATTTTTTGTATTTGTATATATTGAATTAATCTTATTGGACAACTTGTTATTTATATGTTTTTAAATTGAGCTACGTTAATTTGTAATAGTTACGAATGAACATGTTATTAGTTATATTTATATAATGTTGTTGTAAATATAAAAAAATTTAATTATAGTACGAAACCGAACAGAACTGAACTTGAATAGTTCTATAATTATATTTGGATCCGACGATTTTATTTATTAAATATCCGAAAATTTTGGATCGATTCGATTTTGAAGAGAACCGAACCATATCCAGCCACAATGTGTCATCTAGGACATAAGGGACATGATGACTTGACATCATCCTGACTTTTATATTGCATTTCCTTACTCTAGCAAGAATATTGAATCAGCAACAAATTTTTTTGAACCGATCGATTCGATTTATGGGCACATATGGTTTGGATGGGTAATTTTTACAAGTCGAATTGGCCAAAAAATTGAACTAACTTGATCAATGTGCATTTTTGTTTTTGAACATGGCTCCAACTCCTAACAACCTGTGGGACAAGAAAGAGTCACGAAATATCTCGATAAAGTCATATTATTCTTTGGTATCACTTCAATTATCTTTTTTCTCTTTACGTATTGTTCCAGTATTTTAGGATTCAAACGCAAGATTTTTGTGTCGTGAGGAATTTAAGTTGAATAAATCTTATCACTTGTACTCCCCCAATAGCACGACTCTTCACTTCAAGTTCTAAATTTAGTTTTTTATTTATTTTTAATTTTTAAAAAATAAATCCCGTATGATAATGTTTTTTTATTTATTGCGAACAGTCAACACGACACAATTGTTCATACCCAGCCATTCTCTCCTAATCTTTATCTTTATTATACGGAAAGGTGACGATGCTTGGTAGTTGTATTGGAGTCTGTAGCACGCGCGAATCTCGTAGTACGCTGCAGTGGGGCCCTAGCCTGCATACTATAATCAGCAAAGGTCACATGAGTGCACCTGTACAACTAATTAATTTTACTGTCGTAAGTGGTGGTGGTGGTGGTGGTAGAAGGATGCGGACGGCTGTAAATGCTTCTGCGACGGAGACTTTGCAGAAGGGGATAGCGGAGTTTTACGATGAATCGTCGGGAATATGGGAGAATATATGGGGGGACCATATGCACCATGGATTCTACGAACCGGACTCTTCTGTTTCACTCTCCGACCACCGCTCTGCACAAATCCGCATGATAGAGGAGGCACTTCGCTTTGCTTCCATTTCTGGTTCGTGTTGTGGTTACTTGTTTGTTATGCCCTTAAGCTTTTAATTTTATTAAATTTTTTATGGTTGAAGTAGTCAAGGAAGTTATATGTAGATAGTGCTGTGCTCTGGAGCTAGAAAAGCTAACTTTAGAAGATAATGGTTAGATTTCTTTGGTATTTAAATGTAACAACTGAAGAAAAAGATGTTAATGAATTAATTTCTGCAAACTTTATTGTTTATTGTCATCTTTCTTTCTTTTCTTTTTTTTCTCATGTTAACTTTTCCTCATGTGGCTTCTGAGTGGAAGCTTGCATTCACCTCCCACTACTATCTCCTTTGATTTCACTTTCACTGCTTCCTCGATGCATACTAGTTACTAAGCTAAGCTTTTCTTTGCATATTTTTTGGATGAAATTATTTGCAGATGATCCACCGAGACAAATTGTCGATGTGGGTTGTGGTATAGGAGGTAGTTCAAGGTACCTGGCGAGGAAATATGGGGCGAGATGTCAAGGAATCACTCTAAGCCCCGTGCAAGCGCAGAGGGCTCAAGCTCTTGTTGCTGCTCAAGGATTGGGCGACAAGGTATCTAGAGCATTCTAAATTTGCATTTTCTAAGATAGAAGACCTTTTTTTGGCTCAAAATGCAATACATGTTTAGATCGAACTGAAATATTCGTTAATCCATTTTCAGGGGATATGGTAGCTACAAATTTACATCTCAGTTGTCATTTACTCTTTTGTAGCTATACTCATCCATATAGAAAATGTGAGATTATTTGATGAAATAGTGATGCCACTTCTGGGATTTCCGAGATTTTCTGTGAAATCGTTGATAAAATTCCTGGTCAGAGCTACTAGTCTTCTGCACCTCTTTATATACCATAATATTCATTGAGAAATCCAGAGTAAGCATATCCATGGAGAAGACTTTTATGCGTGTTATTATATGATTTAGTAGACATAAATTTAGCCGAGAACTGGACAAATCTGGTACAGACTGAATTTTGACTCTCTCGGTGATTTTGGTATTTGGGGTTGCAAATTGCATTGCATTAGGTTCATGTGACTGCATTATTTTTGTGATCGCTCATCGAAAAAAATTACATTGATTTTAAAAAAAACCACTCCCCTAGAACTCCAAACTGGCCTGTTCTCAGTTCGATATATCCAGTTTTGATTTCTGTTTTGAGTTTCAGGGCTCACTGCTCAACTCTAAGCACGACTATCTTAACTAACTAGGGTGAGATAAAACAGGTTTCATTCCAAGTAGCCGATGCTTTGGATCAACCATTTCAGGATGGACAATTTAATTTGGTTTGGTCCATGGAGAGTGGAGAACACATGCCAGACAAAACAAAGGTTCTATTCTTCCTAGTCTATCTGTACTTGTATAGAATATTTTTTGCCTCGTGAGTGATCTAATTGTGATTTTACCTCCTTGCCTTTTCAAACTGGTAGTTTGTCAATGAACTGGCTCGAGTGGCAGCTCCTGGTGGGACGATAATTATAGTTACATGGTGTCATAGGGATCTCTCCCCTTCTGAAGAATCGTTGCGTCCAGAGGAAAAAGAGCTGTTAAACAAGATATGTAATGCTTTTTACCTGCCGGCATGGTGTTCTGCTACTGATTATGTAAAATTACTTGAATCCCTCTCTCTTCAGGTAATTATCTAATTCATTCTTGTATCACATGAATTATTTATATGGAGACAACTATTAAGGCAATGTCTTCCACAATATGTACTTGTAAAACCAATTTATATGCGTTGAACAGTTGCTGCTTATCCAAATTTGAATCAGAAAAATCAAGTGATTGTTTATTTTCGATAATTTGAGTTTATAAGCATAATCTGAAATACTAACACTGTTGTGCCAGGATATTAAAGCTGCAGACTGGTCTGAGAATGTTGCCCCGTTTTGGCCAGCAGTAATAAAGTCAGCATTGACATGGAAGGGAATCACCTCGTTGTTAAGTAGTGGTAAATCCTATGTCCTTCACGATCCCATTAAATGAATATTGGATTTCTATTATCTCCGGATAACCAAACATTCAGTTTCATTTTCTTTTTGGGCGATTTATTTTGTACTTGCCGCTTGAATTTTAGGATGGAAGACGATAAAAGGAGCGCTGGCCATGCCATTGATGATCGAAGGATACAAGAAGGGACTTATAAAATTCGCTATCATTACATGCCGAAAGCCTGTGTCATGAGATTGATATCAGGTTTCCCAAAAAAATTCCGTCTTTTTTTTTCAAGAAAATAATCTGAATTGTCCAATCCTGATGGTGGATTTCCTTAACTATTAAACAAGTTTCTGTAATTGAATGTTGAATAATCCTTTTAAAGTATAGCTGCAGGTTCTACCCTCTCATTCTTATTGTAATTGCAGTTCTATGGTTTTCTCAGTTTTTAAATTAAATAGATCCCTGTTTTAAATAACATCTGGTTTCCCAAATTCCAGCCCTGCTAGCACAGTTTGTATCTTTTAAGGTAATATATGCATGAAATAAATAACTGTAAATATGCCTGGCTCCTTGCATGCCATTTGCAATTTCGATCCGATAGTGGTCGGAATTGCCAGGAGCTACGTATACCGTTGGAACTACACATTTGTGTACCATGGCACCGTTTTTGTTTCATTTGTGTTATTACCTCAGTTATTGACTTATTTTGTCCATTATACTGGGATTCATGTCCAGTATTGTATACCGAACATGCCCGGTTAAGACAGATTCATCATACCTATGCACACAGATTATGATAATTTTGTTAGCATTCTAGCCTCATTGTATATAGAATAAACACAAACAATTCCTATATGATGAACAAAACTTTATCGATACATGACGATTAACTAAACAACAATGATCAATCCACGATTAATGTTCACTCTCTCTTTATACAATGAATGAATAATGCAATATTCAGTGACTACAGTTGAAAGCAATATGTACTCCTAGTAATTACATCAATAAAAACTCTGACTAGAAGAATATTCAAAAATGTCTCATATTTGTAAAAATTCTTGAATTCTTGTTACCTCTAGTCTGTAATATGGAGTCATCGTGCTTGGAAACTTCCCGTACTACTGGATGCCTGAGAAGAAGAAAAATGCGACGATTGATTCTGTCGTATTTTAAGTTCCATCAGATCAGCAACTAGTCCAGGCCGTGATATCTCAATGTCTTCGGTCTTCATCTCATTTGTCAACATCTTAACGGCCATGGACATTCTTGGCCGGAATTTTGTCGTCTCTTGCACACATAGCAGCCCAACTTTTAAGAATCGGATAGCTTCCTCTTTTGGAAAATCTCCGCTCAATACAGGATCCACTAGCTCCAACAGGTTATTAGAACTGTAAAATTCCCATGCCTGCACAGGTTAATTAATGTTAAATGAGAACATCTAAGGAATCAAGTTGCTCGGAATTGTTACCTTTTCTACTAAGAACTGATCTCCATATTGTAAATGGTAATCAACGACAGGACGACCACTGACAATTTCCAGTAACAATACTCCAAAGCTGTACACATCTGATTTTCTTGTCAAACGTCCACTGGTTGCATATTCTGGAGAAAGATAGCCCCTATGGCATTTATAACGGCAAGAAAAACACGATTAGCAACAACATTCGGTAACAAACAAAACCCCGACTTCACATAAAATCGATACACTTACAAAGTTCCGGCCACACGAGTACTAATATGTGACATGTTTTCTCTGAACAGCCTAGCCAGACCAAAATCTGACAGTTTTGGTGTAAAATTCTCGTCCAGAAGTATATTGCTCGCTTTGATATCCCGATGTATAATGTGAGGATTGATTTCTTCATGCAGGTACGAAAGTCCTTTCGCAATTCCTAAAGATATGTTTCTTCTCAATGTCCAATTAAATTTCATCCTGTTATGTTCCCCGCCTGTTCATCAAGAAACAACCATGGTATCAGAATAGACTAAGGTCCGATCTCGAATCTCAACGACATCCATTAATGAAAAAGTTGAAATCTTGGATAAACATCAAGGGAACTTATGTTTGAGGTTTCACTTTCAAGTTGGTGCAAAAAGTTCGAAGAAAAATTACCAAGAAAGGTGTGGAAAAGGCTATTGTTTTCCATGAAATCATAGACCAAAAGTCTTTTAGCTCCATCTATACAACATCCTCGGAGGATAACAAGATTTTCATGCTTTATATCAGATAATGCTGCAATCTCAGATATGAATTCCCTCTCTCCTCTCATTGACTCAAGTTCAACAGATAGAACTTTGACTGCCACAAAATTCCCATTTTGAAGCCGTCCCTATAATTTCACCAGATCAAAACATAATTTTTAGACATTGGAAGTCAACTTCTGATTCATAAATCTATATTTATTACCTTGTAAACAGAACCAAATCCTCCCTCTCCAATCTTCTGTCTGAATTCCTGAGTGGCAGTTTTGATTTGATTGTAAGAGAATACTGGAAATTTTGAATTTGTAACAGTTTCACCCCCTCTTCGACCTAGGATTCAGTTACTCAATTATTCACATTCTAAGCAAACTCAAAATTGAATCAAGGATTTGATTTCTCAACATACCTGTTTCTTCTTCTTCTCCTCCTCCTCCTTCTCCTCCTCGTTGTTGGCTGCTAAAACAGCTTAAAAAAGAAGACAGTTTCATGTATGTTTGTTTCTGGGTTTTAACTGAATCTGAATAATGGGAAGGTGAATTAGGTGGAACAAGTGGGGATGGGAAGAAATGAAGAGAAGGGAATTGAATTATAATATTTATAGCCAACGCCCATTGATTTGGATTCCCCATTTCTTACAAGTCAGGGAAAACTGATGCAGCTTCTTGTTCCTTTCTGAGATCGCACGTGTGTAGTCTCTATGTGTTATTTATAGTTTATTAAAGAAATTGAACTAGTTTTCCCTTTAATAACCAATAAAAACTTAGTTGAAGAAAGACGGAGTTCATTTTCCTCGGGGCATACAATTCAAACTCGTTCACAAGACTACGTTTCTTCGGCTCCTATTTCGAGCGTGTTTGGCCGTTTTAGGTCAAGTTTCGTGATGACTAAGTTAAGGTCTAGCAAATAACAAATATATTTCGAGTGTGTTTAGTCACGCTAAAGGAACAACGAAAGTTAGAGTCGTCTCTCACTTAATCAGTAATGCCCACGACGGTGAATAAATTTGTTCAAATTTTATTAAAAAGTTGAAATGAAATAAGTTTTTGTACAGCGATAATTTAATAAAAAAAATGGCCAATTTTTTTAATTTTTTTTTTAAAAAAAATTAGGAGTTGACTGTGTAATGAATTGTCGATATATTTTAGGATAAATCGACATGTATATTTTTTTAAAGTTTTGGATGTGGATTGGCTTAATTTATTAATTAATATTTGAGTGGTTGAGTTACCGGAAGTGAAATATTCAAAGATGAGTGCTTAAAAATACCATTTTAATAAGAATAATAATTGAATACCCTTTCACGCTCCAAAAATAAAAAAACAAAATAAAAAACAAAAAGTCTAGAAACTAAGGGTCATCGGTCATGGACGTAAAGTCTTTCGAGCCATGATTTGATATATCAATCTTGTTACATGTACGTATTATTTTATATTCTGATTTACAGAATTTACAATTGACACAATCTCACACAACCATTCACACCTCACACATTTAATCCAATTATCACAATCTTGCCCCGTCGCCTACCTGTCAACAAATGTGTCGAACTTAAATTACAAATAGTTTAATTGTTTGACATATACTTGGATCATGCTATCTGTACAACTTTTATATATATATATAACTTCACACTTGGTATGTATGATCCATTTTTAAAATAGTTTTTTAAATCAACGTCACAGATCTTTATAACTCACTAGTTGTACGGCTAGATTAATCTTTTGAGTAAGAGTAACGCTATTTAACCTCGTTGGGATTACAACCTTAATTTCGGTAGTGTTAACGTGACATTAAATTATATGTGAAATTAAATAAGTTATTTAATTTCACCTATCATTTAGAGTTATCCAGACTGGGATTGTAACTTTAGTGTTTGAGTAATGTTACTTGTACAGAATAAAGTTACATAATGACTTACACGCAGATGAGGTGTGAAAGGGAGAGTGGATTTTTTTATTTTTTGTTGAAAAATTCCAAGCCAATCATTTTATTACTATGCATATGTAAACCATTATATAAATTAAGGATATTTCTAGTTGTACATAAGGGCATCCACCCCTTCACATGGAGGTGAGACCCATGTGAATAAAAAATATTTTCTTTAAGTGGGTCTCATCCCTATATGAGGGGATGGATACCTTTATGTACACCAAATTATGTACCACTAGCAATTCTCATTTAAATGACTTATTTAATTTCACCTATCATTTAATATCACATTAACACCACATAAACTGTGTTTGTAATCCTATATACTTTGCCTGTGTTACTATTTGTCACAGTTGCTAGTCCTTTGAGCTTACCAATTGCGACGCCTCGTTAGTAATGTGAATTTAAAGAAGTGAGTGGAAAAAAAAAAAAATCTTTATATTTTATTAGTTTTAAGTGCTACTGTAAATCTACAATCAAATTAAATTTACTTAATTCTCAATTATTATAGCTTGACGAAAACACCTAAAGATCTTGATTATAGAAGAATAGAGTTAGGCAACTTTTTCCAAGATTTGCTTAGTCCAATTTGACTCAATTAAATTTATAATATATTTTTCTCTCTTTTCATTTTAAACATATATTTTTTAATAAAATAATATTACATGTAAATAAAAAAAAAAATCATTTTTTTCAACCACGTATTATTCGAAAAAAAAAACATTTTTCCAAAAATTATAATTTCAAATAATGAGAGCAAAACGTGACTAGATGTTATCAGCAAAAGGAAAAAGTATATTATTGCAATATTTTTTTGTCGTCGTGTCTAATCACTCAATCACATCACTTTCTTTATTAACTATCTGTTTGATCCACATTCTTAGAAAAAATTATTTTTTCAAAAACTCATTTTTAACCACACATTCATTTATTAAGAGGGTGTTTGGTGTGGGTTAAAATCGGATTTCTAGTGGATTGTGATATACGTTTTTGAAATGTGTGGTTGAAAAGATGTGGGGACCTATGATAAATGTGGTTGATATTGATTGTTAGACTTTGACTTAAATTAAAATCAAATTTTAATCTCGCCCAAACATGCCATAAGCTTGTTTCATTTTTGGTAAGATTGTTTCATTTTTGGTACTTACTTTAATGGGTAATTAATGTAAAACGTCCTTATCGTTTGTACTCTTAACAATAATCATCACTATCGTTTCAAAATTTGTATTTGAATCCTGATTTCAACATATTCTCGACATATGGTCGTTTCCATCCCATTCTATCTATTAATTCCGTTAGTTGATGCATTCATTACACTTTTTAATTTAGAAGGGCAAATTATTTGATTATCGTTGACCGTTTACTAATCAAATTATAAGGGTTAATTGGACGGACCAAATTAATGGATCAAATGGACAGAATGTCAATGTACCTTTTGCGCAAGAATATGTTAAAATGAGGGTACAAATACAAATTTTAAAACAATAAGGACAACTATAGCAAAAATATAAAAATCAATTATTGAAGTTTGACATGGAATCCATAGATATCTTTATCCTTATTTGACTGTTTAGCTAAATATCTACCATTAAGCTCCTTGGACTAGGGTTGCTGATAGGGAGAGAGTGACACGGTGTGATGGCAAGGCGGGATTGGACATTGTATTGATACGTGTCCCTTCTATCATTGAGTCGGTTGTTAAACATGTCGCCGTAGCAAGATCCAAATATCTATGTTTATAAAAAGACTAAATATATTGACACCATAATTTTTAATAATTGAACTACATTTAGGGTCCGTTTGATAGGTAGAAAAAAAAGTGGAAAATGAAAATGTTTTCTAACTTTTGTCAATTAAGGGTGTT
>CAIGRH010168571.1:0-10455 GCA_903798295.1 Fraxinus nigra | reverse complement strand
ATATTATCACTTTAATGGACAATTTCCATAAAAAACGAAATCAAACGGATATCAAACTTTCAATATTTTCCATGAAAAATTATACCAATCAAACACAATTAATTACAATTCTCAGCAAAATAATTTCTAGGAAAATCTTTTCCCTATAAAATATTTTCTTTCCACCCATTTTCTATATTTCTATCAAATGGACCCTAAAAGTACGACCCCAGTGACCACTTTGAAGGTGGATTTTCAACAACAAAAAAAAGGCACAAGATCAATCAGGGAAAAAAGGGAAGCAACCACGAGAAGAAGAATTCCAGAGCCAAACCAGTTTTATTTCTTTTCTTCTCCATATTTTGGGTTCGATGTAGCCATAACTTGAGACATGTTTGGATTTCAATACAAGTATTTCTTTCAATTTTTCCGTAAGTTTATTGGTGTTGATTCTTGATTAATGCTTTCAATTACCTAGTCAATAATTGAATGAAAAGATGTTTTAAATTTCGACACTTGAAAGAGAAAACTTTGGATACAATCTAAGAATATCACAACTTAGATTTTATAAATCTCGAGAGAAAGTATGAAATCTTTGAAGTATTTCCCACTTAAGAACCACGAACGTGAATATTTCTTGATTTTAATTCGAAATAGAGATATTAGAATTAAAATATATAGATTGATTCTATTCGACACTCGAGAGAGAGAATATAATTAATTTAGAGTTCTTGCTTATAATCTTGAAAATTGATAGAACTAGTTATATAATTTGAGTAATATTGTCAATAGTTAAGTGAAATCATTCCCTAGACCTTTTTATTTTGATAACTTTCTTGTATAACTTGCGTTATATTTGTTGAATTTGCCACCACATCCATTTTTAGATTGGTATAAAAACATTGATTCAAAAATCCAACATTCTAGATAAAATAGAAGCTAAAATAATTATAGTACTCAGTAAGAATTTAATTTCAATCCATGTGGATTTGATATCCATACTTGATCTTATATTATAAAATTTGACACCCGATATGATTCACGTTGTATAAAATGCACGACACTATTGAACTTATATCAAGTGCTTTTTGAAAAAAAAAAAAAATTATTTGAAAAGTGATTTTTTTTCGAAGAATATATAATTAAATATATGAAAACTTATAGGAAAATGTGAAAAATATTTTTTTAATTTTTAAAGAATGTATGATTAAAAATGACTACATGAAAGTAATTTTCATAAAATCACTTCCACACTAGCAGATTTCTCAAGACAATTTTACCATTTTATTCAAATATCACGGGCCAGTCGGATCGCTATTTTGTCTAAATAGATGTTTCCTGCAACAGAGAAGAAAATGTCCAATACATGGAACACCAAATGCCATAGCTTTAACAGCAGTATACATGATAACAAATTTAATAGGACAACTATCGTACATTTAGTAAGGTAGATTGTACCATTTGTCCAGTCATGTCAAGCACTGCATATCGAACATGCACTTAAGGTATTTAAAATTGGGCTATTGTGCCTCCTCCAAAAGATAACACGTGAAAAGAGATACAGCATCCTGCAAATGGCAGGACCGGAGGTCTTCTGGAATGGGTCCTCGAAACATAGTGTCGAAGCAGTTGAGCTGAGCCTCACGACTCGAACCCTCACTGCTGTCAGAAAGAAGCAGACTGCAGATCTCTTCTGCCATCTTTGAGTACGCAACCCTGAAAAAAATTTGAGACGTACAGTGAATCAAATGGATCCACAAAATAAGGGTAGAAGTGCAAAAGGAGTAACGTTTTCTCAACAAAGTATGCACTAGAATTCTCTGTGAAAGAAAATAGATTACGGGCTTGAAAAGTAGGATACATGATATCGAAATGGTTCTTAACAACTAAACAATCACAATTGGGAATGTGGAAAATGCAATTGCTCAACAAAAAACTATTTATTATGCAAGAGCATTACAGATGAAATTCCATCTAGAAACATGCACGCAAAAGGATCATTTTTAATTAGTGACAATCCAGCATTGAATCTGTGCCTGGAAAGTATACAGCATTGCGGAAACATAAACAAGAGGCAGTCTTCTCTTCTCAACTCGTTGATTCAAGAAATAAATCTCAGAAAGGGGTAGGGGCAGAAGGACAGCCACCCTATCCTTTGGGAACTCTTTCATTTGATATGAAAACTAATCATAAAATTACTTGAGATATGTATTTAACCCCACTCAAAAAGACTACCACCACTGCCAATCCAAAACCAAAATAAGCACAAACCTTCTTTTAACTCTAACCTCCACCAGCATCCATTTATGACTTTTGTATTCAAATGGTATCATAACCGGGACTCCACGCCACAGTTGTGTAAAATAGGGTCCCTCCAAAATTTATAACCCCTCATACCTCTCTTTCTTCCCTTTTTCTTCTTTAGAAACTCTTTGTTCCACTTGAGGACATCAAACACATCATTAATAGTACATCATTCATCACCTGAAAACTAATAGACCTAAAGAGATTAAATTTTATAAATTGGTTCTTCATACTGGTAAATGGGAGTATTACTGGCACTTCATACTAACTTACCTGCACTCCATAATCACGACTGCAGGGAAATTTTGAAGTGACAATAACACTTCCATGGTAAAATAATCCCTACCACAATTGTTCTTTATCAGGTTGTAGCAGTCATACATTCTTTTTGTGTCACCCTTTCATTTGTTCATTTTTTGTTTATTCATGGTGATTACTTTAAACTTTCATTACATTTGTTATTACTCAATATCACTATCTAATAAATAAAATAAAGATAAAGGTTTGCTTATATGACTTGCCGCCATAGATTTCAAACATTGCATTTAGATTAAATAGGTCATATTGAAAATGAGAAAGTAGAATTAATTATTAAAACTTTAATTCCAAATAGTGGGGTAGTGCAAACTCCATAGATTAAAATCTATCCATGCATTCAAAGACGACAATGAGTTTCTCTTCGAATATCAGTTGACTCTTGGCTGAGAAAAACATAGAATAATCAGAGAACTGGCTCGGAACATTGGTAATCAAGGTAAATGAAATTGGTAGACCAAATGAAAAACAATATAGGACAAGCATTACAACTAGTAGTCGGCTGTTGATGATATGATGCCTAAACCAAAGGATGGTGAAAGTTGCGTGAATATTTAAAATAAGAATTGTGAGACAAACAATAAGCAATCATCCAAAAAATAGACAATGAATAAAGAATTGAGAAAGAAAGAATGTGGTGACCAAAAACTAGTAGTTTGACGCTAATTGCTACAGGGAAAAGACAGCCAAGCTGTGTATGTGCTTGTGATCACGCTTTCTTGCAAAGACATAAATATCAATACCTTGCATCAACTGATAACTTGGTTCTCCAAACTGCCAAAGACTTGTTTAGGCTTCCAATGAAGTCTCTACATGCATCATTTTTGTTCTCAAGAGTATCCTGTCAAATGGAACTTCTTATCAGCCCTCAACAGAACCCTAAAAGGATGTTTACAGAGCATCAAAACATATTTGAATAGATTTGGTTTTAGATATACTTTCTATTCCTTTCAAGACAACCAATAAAATTACCAATTCTCCTTGTCCCAGTTGGTCAGGGATTGTTGTTCCCACACATAAGGGAAAGGGTTTAAGGATTGGTACCTCCCTCCCCTCCACCCCCCACTCAAAAAATAATAATTATGATAATTACAAGAAAAAAGGACAACTTTTAAAATTATGTTCTCATTCCAATGGAATATCATTTTAATTCTTTAGGTCTACCAACAGCAAATATGTGTTAGTTAAATATAAATTTCCTCTCTCAATCACTATGCTTACAGATTCTCAAACAAATTGTAAAACGTCACTTTATCCCCCAAAAGCTACTCATGGTAACCAACTTCATAAAACCAAAGACTTGATATACAGTGTTTTAGTGGAGAAACATTTGAGTTCACTGAAGAAATATGTCAGCTGGCCTTAAAATGCAGATGAAGCATTTGAAAATGGTAACATTTGGAACTCTGGTCCTTCATGACATGCAAGAAGAATTCAGTTGCTGGCTCGATAGCTACATGCGATTGAAAATCAAGCTCTACAGAACAATGAAATCTAAATATCTAATACGGCTCTGATTTTGCTGCAACAAAAGAAAATATTGTTCCAGTATATCAATAACAGGAAGCTTCAGAGAGTAACATGTACCATTTCAGTCAGGGTATTGCTGTCTTCCTGTAAGGAATTTTTTAATAAATAAAACGAAACATAAACTCCAGCTCCCAGATCCCAGTCTTCAATTTCTGACTTGTGGTCCTCCATGGATGTTGCAAGCCTCCATATCTCTGAATGTCGCCCTACATGGCATTGATGTTTGTTGAATATAACTTTAATAAATCTCTCATTAAGACAAGATTGGAATTAATCTAAATATAAGAATTTTGAAAACTAAATTAAATGCCAACCACAAAATTATAAATAACTTTTTAAGCCTTTAAGGTAATTACAATTAATTGGCCAATATGAACAGAAATGGTACAAGTACATCAGTTTCATCACCTAATTCAAAGAAGGCTTACGTAAGCTACTCACAATTCATCGAAGGGTGTCTGCCATCATTTAACCAGAAATAGTCTTGTGATTGTTATTGTTCAGTTACATCAATTTCACCCTCTTGAATGGAAAATTGTGACTCTTCACTGAGGGTGAATTTGATAGGTACCCTTATTCCCAGCTTAAGAAGAAAGAGGGAAACTAGCATCACATGGGGAGGGGTAATTAGGTAAATATTTGTAATCAATTGAGCCCCAATTGAATAAATAGGGGGGAGTTGGGTATTCAAAACTCATTCAGAAATTGAAGGATTTGAGGGAGAGAGTCGAGCCTATATAAAGATTCACGTTACCTTGTAATTCCATTCAGTTTTCCTTCACATTCCTTCGTAATCTCATTTCATCGCCGTATTCATAGTGCAGAAAATACCAAAATAGTTACTTCAAAATCGGTCCACTACAGATTTATACAATTGCCTCCAGATTCCTACCAATTTTCCACATCCACTTTGAAAAATGTAAAAATTTCAAACATAAATATAACTAATACCAACCAGGTATTAATATCTGTCCCAACTGTCTTCGATGATAATACATCTGTCGACAGTCAACAAGAATTGATACGTGGATGTACATAATATCGAGGCAGTACTCTCACTTGAGTCTAGTGTCCTTTCATGCAGCAAGTCTCAACATATGAATATATGGTAACAGTGTCAATTCTTTAAGGGACAACTCACTTGACAAGAACTAAAATAGTAATTTGCCAAGTTTTCAGAAAATCCAAATTGATTGGTGAGATATCAAATTATGGCAATTATAACGTTAAGAACTTTCAAATCTCATTCCTGTAACTTCATACCACGATTCTCAATTACTAATCCAACATAGGAGCTGAAAATTTATATTCTCGAGCATTCAATTATTGACCTCATAACAAATTAAATTCACTCAGGATAAAGTGGCGGGCATGTACTGAGTAATGGAGATTAATATACTGATGAATAAATAAAATTAGATATCTACCTGACAAAAACATAGAATGAACTACTGAACTTATGAAAATTGAGTGTGCCTTCTGCCAATTTGAACATTCAAGGAAGTGTTCTAAGGCCTTTAAGCTATCACCATTGTAATTGAAATATATAGCCTGCATTTGAATAAAGGGAAGAGGTAAGACGAGATCTCCCTCAAAGATCTAGAATTGTTTAGTGATAGTCATTAAAGAAAGCAACCTACTACTGTTAATAATGTTGAAAGAAATATTGATTTCCAGTCAAAAAAATTTACAGAAGCCCAAATATCTAGACATCCTTAACTATACCCATTAAGAAGTACATGTAAAACAAAATCTCAAAGGCATGGAAACATATAGGAACATAATATTTTAGTTTTGAAATCTCGGAAGGATCTACCAGAAACAAAACTAAACAGGTCCAATTCATGCAGTAAATTAAACTAATTCAAGGAAAATCATCTCACCAAAGCTTCATGCAACCATGCCAAAGGAATACCCAGTTTTTCAATGAACTGCCGTTGTAAGACCTTTGTACTCCACACTTCACAATATTGTAAGAGAATTTCCCGAATAACAGTAGCTTGTAGATACGGATAGTTTTCACGATGGGGCATATGAAGCACCACATAGATGGCCAAATGACATTTGCCAAGACAGAGCAACTGGAAAACAAATCCCATGTCAAGAACATGAAGATCATTAGAACTGAAAGTACCAATGGCCTCTAAAACTGCACGCTGATGCCAAATCATGTGGTAGTCAAGTGGGTCATTTGTTGAGGCAAAAGCACTGAACATGGTCTTTAAAGCACCAAAATCATTTTCTTGTCTCGCATGAAGAAGCATAAGATAATAAGCAAGATCAAAACGTTCCACAGTCTCCCAATTATATGTATCCTCTTCTGTTAGACATTCATCAATGTAAACTGGAACTGGATTTGGCGCCCTTCCGTCATTAACAAGCTTCTGATAAATGTTGAACACATCGGGCAATGAAGTGTCTGGTGGAACCTGATACCACATCAACAATCCTAGGAACCTTTTCCAGTCAATTTTCACACCATGCAACGCTCCATGAATGTTACCAGAAAGTAACTCAAGAAGCCTCACCCTTTCCTCCTCAATAAAACTGAAGTCCATTCCATTTTTTCTCCAAAGATCAAGCTGATGAGCAATGTCAGCGCGATTGGCAATGGAACCACCAGCCTGGCTCAAAAGACAAGCCAGTCTTACGTCCCCTCTGGAAGCAGCAAGTTCCACAGCTGCATCCATATCTCGTCCAGTAAGAAGCAAGAATATGTGCTCTAAATCACTAAAATCATTCAATGAACTTACTTCCTCTTGTACGCGGTGGTAAACACTCTCTTGCAGCCAATAACTAAATTCTGCTCGCCTTGTTAGTGGAAGTGCTTCCAAGTCAATCTGAGGAGCACTTTCCGTACCATCAGGCATCATATCTTCCTCACTGTCAGCTTTCACAGACTTTGATTTCCCACTAATTTTTCTAGAGGAAAAGAGAACCTTAATTAACTCCCATACCATCACTTGGTGCATTAAAAAAACTCGCGAAGCAGATGATAAACCAGACACCTCCAGTTGCCTCTCAATGATGCCTATGTAACTCCGACAAATCTCTGACAGTGTCATGCGATTGCAGACAAGTTTTTGAAGCTTTAATTTGAAAGATCCCAGTTCAACTTCTTTTGTTTCATGAGTTAATTCCTTGTGAAGATTAAGAGGAGAATCAAAACAAAAATCGCTGAGCTCCTCTTTGACTTTGTTATTTTCATCCCTGGTAACTTTATCAATCGCAACCTTTTCGAGGTTGATCACTGAAGATAATACATTTTGGTGGTCAGTACTGCCAACAGGCCTTCCACAATGAACAAGGATGCCGTTAGGGCCCCACCCTACTCGAAATGATCTACCCATGAATAATGCTGCATCAACTATATTATGTGAATGGCTACCACTTACTGGCGTTTCATGCTTAAGGTCGAGCTTAAAACCATCAGATTTTGATGCCTTCGGGGGCAAACCCTTATTTTGTTGAACCATCAAAATGGATCCAGGAGAGCTAGAGCTATGACTTCCAGGGTTATACTCTATCAAAGCTAATGGAGTCTTGCGAATCATGGGAGGACTTGTCTTGCGAGCTAATCTCTGAGAAGAATGATGAAATGGAGATCTTAAGGATTCTTTAGCAAAGGGTGGTCGCTCATGTGAATGCATAGCATTGAAATCCTCTAAGTCCTCTTCCTCTGCAGGAAACATCAACATCCTCATTTCTCTCATCTTGACAGGATCAAGCCCAAGATGAGCAGGTAAAGAATGTGAAAGCAGAGTTGGGTCCACTGGAGCAGTTTCGTTATCAATATCTGAAACCTCACCATCAATCATCTCTGCAGGATCTTGAGCTTCAGGGGACACATCATTCATTATAATATCTTCTTCATCATCTTCACTCAGGCCAAATCTGCTAAAATGCGGTACTAAGAATTTCCACTCACTGTTTATTGGGTCAAACGAGATCAATTTTGCTCCCTGACTCTCTGTCTTGTGCTTCAACTTTCCCACAACTTCTTTTAGCCAATCCTCATTACAAGGATTTAAAGATTTTACTCGCAATAGTAAAGTTACTTCAGCTGGCTTGTTAAGGCCCTGACCAACCACTGGCTTAGAACTTTCATCTTCATATAAAACAATCTCACCTCTATTGAACTTGATGATTTGGTCTAAATTCAACCATCTAACATCTGTTTCCCCAATAAATTTAACACATCCATAACCGACCCTGCCAACAGTAAAATCCTGAACTCTGCTGCAAAAGCCTGGATTCATGAATTCCAGAGTAGACAGTTCACTCAAGCAAGGCTCTGTGTAATAATCAGAAGATTGCAATGTTGGTAAAGAATCTTCAATGTCACGTAAAACCCAACATGACAGGTTATCAGCACTGTCCAGAGAAATTCTTCTTCTCTTATATTGTGATTGGGGAGTAAGAACAGGGTTTAATATCCCTACATCAACTTCCATTCTTGGATCCAATCAATCTACACTATGAATTTGTAGTCCCCTAAAATATGCTGCAGGCACCTGATAACAGGATATGTAACTCATATTAGACAAAAAGCCATATCTCAAAACAAAAAATCTCTAGGTCAACTAAACAAGCGACAAATTACATTAATATCACCCCCTCCCTTGAAAGTTCAGGTAAAGAGAAGGTGTAAAACATAAGGACCTGAAAACTTTTTTCCTCTAAATAATAATAAATAAAATAAACGTACAAACTTTTGATTGTTCATACTTTCCTTGTTTTGGAAAGCCCTTTTGTCCGAGTTAAATAGTTACTGCTCTTAATAAGCTACAATAGTATTTGAGAAGTCCCTCAAGCCCCAACATTCCAAATCAATTTTCTGGAGTCACCCCTTTGGCATCATATCAAAATAAAAATCTCCGCTCCTTTCAACAAAACCCTAGAATTTCAAAATCAAGGAGAAACATATTCCCAGCATTTGCATTTAGTAAGCGAAAATATAAATTGGAACTCAAATTGAAGATTCACATAGGCCTTAGTACTGAACACTTAAAACATATTGAAATTTTATATTTGATTAAAATAACCAGTTAATCATCCACATACGCATACCTACATATACACATATAGCAAACACTGGTAAGTATTCACACTGAACATCATAACTAACAGTAAGTGCTCCATAAATCTGAAGTAATCTGTTTAATAAAATTTCAAAAAACAATATACAAAAATAGAGATTAAATATTGGAACAATATACTAAAGCGCCAAATCTCCAGCAATTCAAACTAATGCTTGAATATCATTGACGAAAATATTTATCAAATCAGACATGTAGCAATGGAACTGACCCGTTTAAGTGGAATTCGGGTTCTGGGATCCGATTTTCGTTTTCACTTTTCACTGCAAGAAAAAGAACACCGCTCGGCGGGAGAGAGGAAGGGGGGAGAGGGTTTTAGAGTTTTAATTGGATGGAAGTAATTATTTTCATTTAATTTATTTTAAAGTTTGACCTCTTAACTTTGAATTAATTGATATTTTGCCCCTATCATTTTGTCATTTAGCCCCTATTTTAGACAGATTAAAATCTAGATTATTTATTTAAGTCAAAATGAACAATAAATTTTAATCATATATTTTATGAGACTTTTCAACCACACATTTTAATCAACTTCTATCAAAATTTACTAAAAAATTAATTTTAATCTTTCCCTAATAGAGACTTAATTATTTAGAGTCTGTTTGACAGAGATTAAAATCGAAAAATTAGCTGTTATTGTTGACTTTTATTAAACGAGTGAAACCCAATAATGATCATATTTTTAATTTTAATTGAATTTTAATTGTTACCAAACAGACTCTTAAACTAGACGAAATTATTTTGTCTATTTAAACATATTGAAAGGCGTTTGAGTTTATTTCACTGTAGCAATGGACATTATTGGTCCAAGCTCAACTAAAATAAATTTCAATATTTTCTCAAATTTTATGTTTATAAGAGTGTTGAATTAAATATTTTCAAAGCTTTTATAGAAATGAAATCTTATTTCGTGGTTTACGAAATGATATTAGTATTGAAAATGAATTTTATAATTCTATTCGAGAAAAGTTTGTTTTAGAACTAACTGACTTCTTCGATCAAGTTGTTAAATGTTTTTAAAAGAAAAGGCAAAATTTATTTAAAGAGCAATTCAATCTTAGCCCGTATTTGGTACACATTAAAATTTTCATTTTCATTATTCAACTTATTTTCAACTATACATTTTTCAATAAAATAATATTTTCTATCACATCAATAATTTTTCCTTTTTTTTTAACCACACATTCTCCATCAATCTACTATTTCAGAATACATTCTTCCAAAATAA